>KZ121097.1:0-10929 GCA_002157025.1 Melampsora abietis-canadensis | reverse complement strand
CTGGCAATTGTGGAGATTGAATTTGGAAAACAGTGATACCTAATCAAGCAAGCGTAGTTCAAAATGAAATCGATCATCAAACTTCATCAGCAAGTCAATTGTGCACAAAAATCAATCAAATCCAAAACAAACCCCTTAAATCGATTTATTAGAAATCAATCCAATCTAACTTCTCTATCACATCGAAATCAAAATCAAAATCAATCATTACTGAACTTGATCAATCATCGAATATCAGTAAGTAATTTACCTAGAAATACCAGGCTTTCCTTTCAAAAAGTCTTATATATTAATGAATGGTTTGAAATTTGTATAGGCAACAGGTCCCATTTCGGTTTCAACGTATATGAACTTATGTTTAAATCATCCAACGTTAGGTTATTATTCAAAACCGAATGATAATCGAGAAAATTTATCAGATCCGTTTGGTAAATTAGGTGATTTCATCACTTCGCCTGAGATCTCTCAAATTTTTGGTGAAGTCAGCCATGAAAGTTTTTTTGTCAATTGAATAATTTCTTTTTTACTTGGAGAAAAACGGTTTTGATTGATTGTTTTACATCTGTTCTAGATTAGTTGATAGGTGTTTGGTTTTTAAGTAGATGGATCGATTTCGGATCTCCTGAGTCGATTAGGATCATCGAATTAGGACCTGGTAGAGGAACATTGATATCTGATATTCTGAGGGTATGTTTGACTCAACTCTTGACTTTCTTTCTCATAGGATGAATTTTGACGTGAATTCTGTCTGGTACTTTTTTTATCAGACTTTTAAATCTATTAAAAGTTGTAATCCTAAAATTAAAGAGATACATTTAGTTGAAAATAGTCCATTTATGAGAAAAATTCAAGAAGAAAAACTTTCGAAAGATTTGTCTGATGGGAATACTAAACTTTATTGGTATGATCGAATTGAAGAGATTCAAGAAGGTGAGTTCAAAGAAATAAATTTTCTGAAATTTTGAAAGATTTACTCATTTCTGGGTTTTTTGAATTTGTTTCAGGTAGTGATCATTGGACTATGATTATTGCTCATGAGTTTCTTGACGCTTTACCTATTCATGTCTTTCAAGTTAGTAATCGGAATTTTGCACCGAAACAAAACTATCCTTCAACTAACATTTTTCTTATCCAGAAAACAGACAAAGGTTTTCGAGAGATATTAGTAGACATAGATGATGATAATAAATCTGCTGCACCGATCGGTTTAATAAAATCTATTAAACCCATTAGATTTGTCTTAGCTTCTAAGCCTACTATTGGATCTCAAACTTTGATCAAAGAAAGAGATTATGAAGAGATTTCAACTGGATCTAAGATTGAGATTTCACCACTTTCTTTATCTGTTGCTTTTCATCTTTCTAAACTTTTGAAACTTGGAAATGGATCTGGTTTGATTGTTGATTATGGTGATGATCATCATTTTGGTGATTCATTAAGAGTTGAGTATTTTTTCACTCTCTTTTCTCATTGTGCTCCTGTGTTGACTCTTGAGGTTTTCAGGGATTTCATAAACATCGGATTGTGGATCCTTTACATCAACCGGGTTTGACCGATCTCACAGCAAATGTGGATTTCTCAAAACTAAAAGAAATCATGAATCCATTTTGTAAGTTCAACATTGATTCTTCAAAGAAAAACTGTACGGATACTGAAGATGAAATGTATGTTTTAAGGTAAGAGTTATGGACCGATTTCACAACGAGATTTTTTATTAAAAATGGGAATCGAGATTCGAAAACAAAAATTAAAAAATATCGATCAAAGTGTTGATAGATTAATTTCACCTCTTGGAATGGGAAATCAGTATAAGTTTTTAGGGATTGAAAGTTTTAGAAAAGATCAAAAAGATCATCAGCAAGAAGTTTATCCTTTTGCTTAAGTATGGAGATTTTGGAATAGCAGTTTCACTACTTTTGATCAGATAAAGTTGAAATCAAACACATTTTGTCAATGCAGTTCAGTTTGGATCAATTTGATCAATTGATGTGTATGTTTTGAAAGATTGGGTGAGGATCATTCCAAAATAAACAAGTCTATGAGTGAGTTAAAGTTCCTTTATTTCAGTTTGACTATTTGTAAAGAAGTATATAGTCACTCTTCAATGCAGTGAATGTATGCTGTTTGTAGTCCTGCTCCCCTAAATTTTCCAAGCATGACAGGGTTAGTCCACGTGATATAGTATGTTTCTTTTGGCCTCAATGTACATTCTTCACCAAGCTATTCACATGCCCCATGCCACAATAAGAACCACATGTAGCTTTAGTAGTGTTGTCTAGGTCTCTAGGTGCAGCTCACCTAAATTGATACCGTGCGGATCAGTTGTACGGAGAGTTAGGGATTTGTTTCCGTCCTCCGACAAGAACTGGCGGGAGCTGGTGGAGCTGGTGACAAGCTAGCTGCGGGGGAGAGGGTCCCGCATCAGGTGGGGCTTGTCTTGAGCTATCCAGTCAAGTGTATGACAAAACAGCAGTGGAAAAAAACGAGAACAGAACTCTCTCATCCGGGAAAAGAAGTTTAAGAACTTCAAAGGTGAGCCAATTCTCATCTTAAACTCAATTACTTTTATTAATCATGAAAAGTGGGTCACACTTTAACTTAACTGTCACACTCAGAGTCGAAGTGGCAGATTTGCCTCTCCTTGCAAAGTGTGAAGAATTTCGTTAAGCCAAGATTTGAAAGAACATTACTTCAACGGGGGATCATTTCATATTCGCATAAAAATCAGGATTTACGAGAACACAATCTCAGGAGGAACAATTCTCCTCTCTGACCGTTTTGACTATGTACCCACACACACAAGAAGATGGATCTCCTTATCAGATCAGAATGAGGTCAAGTTAGGTCAAGTTAGGAACCAGTAGATGAAATTCCACCACGCCTGATCATATGATAAAGAGACACGAACATCCATTTTAAATCACAACACTTAGTAAATTGAATCATCTTTTGCAAAAACTATATTTTGTACTTTTATGCACAATTGGTCTTATATACACGATAATGTGGGCTGGAAATGTAATCATTCCTGGAGAAAACCTTGAGATCCCAAGAGTACACAACTTTGCAACATGAACATAGCTGACACTCGGAGAAGAGCGGTGTGTGTCTAACATATGTGAAAAATGGGTGCGCTGAAAGCATGGTTGCATATACGAATCGCGAATTGAGCTTTTGGAATTTCAAATTGCTGCACAGCGGCTGGTTGTTGCTGAGCTTGTGTTGGACACTGGAGTCCGAGCAATTCAAAGGCGACCTCACCCTTACCTCCACAATTATGGCTACGCCACGAAGTCCTAGTATCAGGGCCCAGGCGAGTGTTGCAGTATGGATGGTGGTGAGATCTGAGGTCGATTTAGCTTCAAAACCACGACGGGCATAGTATCGTTGAACACGACCCCGGCCGGCCACCTTCGGCTTGATTTCAGCTCGCTGGTACGAGCAATTGCGTTCTAGGTTGAGATGATCGACAAGGTACAGAACTGCACCAACTAAATCTTTGTACTCAAACGGTACTGCTTATGAAGCAACCCTGTTGGAGCGGGACCGCGTTACCAATTATCTTGCCGGCTTGATGACCGATGATGACCGATGTACAACTGGACGGCGTATCGGATTCCGGAGGCGAATGCATTGGGTTGATCTAATCTTGAGCATCTCGAAACCTTCTCAGCCGTTTTCGATAGCCAACTGCTACAAAGTGAGAAAAGGATTGGCCAAGTCAAAGAGGGACTGGATTTAAACATCAGCAAGACGATTAAGATTGTACATTACTTTCTCCAGTTATCCACAAGGCATTGGCAAGTATGTCGATCAGCCATTCGCCCACTTGTTCATGGGTATACTCAGAGTTACCTAGCCATCTTCTCCTTCAGGCCCCTCTGGGGTTGAGCCGTCTCTCCAGGTCCAAAAGCCAATCAAGCCGTATTCATCGTCGGTCTGGATGAGAAATCAGAGAAGAGGCGCCAGCCAGTTGAAGTTGAAATCCACGATCTACAAGTTCAAAGACGGTGAAAGCTATTACTATGTGTCTTCCTTGTAGATCGGATCGACTTCCCATCCAATCGTTCACTCGTCTTTAATTTATTCGCTGTCTGTCAAATCCATCGTCTCTGCGGTTTTTCTGTGTCACGCTCCTTTGAAGCCATCAACGACCAGTGGTCAATCGCGATTGGCAGGATATCCCTGCTGTTACTTTTGAAGTCGGGATCAACACTCCAACAAAATGTCTCAAGATCATCTGTCCGTACCCTTGTTGGAAATTATGCACAGTGATCAAACGGCAGATGCCGCCACATTCGGACTCAAGCATATCTACATGATCAACACTGTCATCACCGCCCTAGTAAGCACTGTCTCCATCACGATCAGAATGAAAAATTCCTCCAGACCTTACCGGATCTTTGTTTACATTGAATTTAACCCATGACGCTTCATTTTCAACTATCAGTCAGCACTCGGTGGTGTGACTATGATCTTGCCCTTTATATTCATTCCCGAATGGAGGCAAAAAGTTCGGCACAAATTGATCTTGGGACTAGGAATATCCGACATCAGCACAGGTCACTTACATTTCTTGCACTTTACTCAAAGATTGATTTTTCCGTGGTCATGAGAAATCAACAGCTAATTCTCAGAATTCATCTTAATCTTCAACCAAAATAGCCTTGACTGTCTTGATACCTTCAATTCATCTGTTACGAGGAGGCGAACTCGATAGAGGGAGTGCGTTGTGTCAAGCGGATGGGTTTTTCTATGAAGCTACGGTGTTGACAAGCTCGTTCTGGACAGTGGGGTAAGTTTTTCTATGTCGCATACTTGTGTTATCTTTCTTTCAAATTGCTGATGAGTTTTGTTGTACGCAGTATTGCCGTCGTGACATACACCTTGTTGATTCGGCCCATGTCAATTTTTGCCGCGCTTCTCGCCAGACCATGGACCTTCCCTATCCTCTTTGGTTTGGTGTGGTTGGCTGGCTGCATAATATCTGGAATTGGGATTTATCTGAACCCAATGGAAGACCTCGAAGGCTTCTGTTTTTATGGCGTTCATGGCGAACTATATGGCCAACTTTCACTATTTCTTCCACGGTGAGTATTGATAAAAGTTAGCGAAGGGAGTGAGATTGGGAGCTAACATATGAAACCTATCTCGGCATATAGTGTGGTTGTTTCTTTTGTGACAATTGTTCTCTACTTGCGACTTTTCTTCTTCTTTCGTAGACAAGACTCTTTTGCAGTAGTTTCCAATCCACGCTCTCGCTTAGACTCCGTCATTGAACAAGATTTACCGGGTGTACATCCTAAATCAAGAAGGGGTTCAGTACAAGGCTTGATTGATAAGGCTCGTTCGCTCAGTGTCAGTACCGCATCAGGACGCAAAACGTCAAAGGACTCAGAGACAGCTTTTGTCGAACCAATTGTAATGACTGAAGCGCCCTTACCTCCAGAGTCACCCGGAGGGGAAAGCGGGCTTATTCGGCCACTGGGACCCCTTCCGCGCTATTCTGATGGCTCTTGGCTAAATTCCTCTGTCAAGGTCACTACTCCCGCTAGTAGCTGCAAGGATCCTCAAACAGCATGCCTGAAGCCTAATACATCCTCTATCCTTCCTCCTCAATCTGTCCCACCCTCTTGCACCAGCTCAACCGTCGGGTTGTCTGTCAAACCTGACGCCGATCTTCCATTCCCGCTTTTCACATTATCGGCACCTCCACCATTCCCAACCGCATCAACTTCATCCCAAAGCGATCTTTCTTCGGTCAGGCTCGCATCACAGCCATCAGATTCCATGAATCCTGAAAACCCTCCAACTGAGCCTGTCCCATTGTCAGATTCAGTATTTGGAGATTATACCATCTTAGCGGGTCCAACATCAACCGTTCCTACTCAGCCCCCATTCAAGCGCCAACCGTTTGTGTCAGGTCCGACGGGTCCACTGGATATCGCCCCAGAACAGGCGATGGTCTCGCCAGACTCGGAAGGGAGTGCAACAACAACTCCAGCTTCGGAAGACGCAAACCATAAACCACCACCACGTCCAGGATTGTGTATAGGACAGCGATCTTGGAATTGGTTCAGTTACACACAAAGCAATGCATCAAGTGCACTCCCCAAAGAGACCAAAGATAACTTCACGCCTGTGCGGATCCCGAAAGCGGTGATTGTCGAACCCCTCCCTATCGAGCGAACCCAGCGCTCACATCCAACAACATTAATCCCATTCTCGAACAACATAAAACGACTCAGTGGACAAGAGTTAAATAGACGGGCAAGCATGTTGATGCTTCTCTATCCAGCAGCTGTGAGTAATTGACCCCTCGCGCATTGAGAGGTGTTGAGCTTGAGGCTGACGCCTCCCAAAATTTATGACAGTACACCGTCTTGCTATCTGTCTCTTTGGCCCGGTTGGTACTTGAGATGGGCCACATGCATCCCAATCCATATGTGAATGCCATATCTAAATGGTTGATCATGTCTTCAGGATGGGTCGATGCTGTGATTTTTATGTAAGCAAATCTTATTTTCATTGAAAGAAATTTGACCTTTTCATGAAAGAAATCTTTTCCTCCTTCGACTCCTCCTTGCGTTTGTCCTTGCTGATTTGCGCCTGTTTGATATTATTGATCTCTGATCCATTTCTCCTTCGCCCCGAACTCCAAATCAGATTTATTGAATGGACTTTTCGACAAGCAACTCGAAACTCGCACTGAAATTTAACCGAGTTTCGTTTGCCTCACCAGTAAAGAATCAAATCACCATGCGCAGATCTTCGTATATCATTTCCCTCACGTCCGGGGGCCTATCCTTCATACCATGAACGATGATGGGCATCGTGGAGTGCTGTCTTTCTGTTTTGTACCTCACGCTTCTGTTCCGCCACCCCCCAATAATCAATATGTGTCGAGTTACATCGAGCCAGATCCCTCAAAGCTCAAAAGGACGCAAAATCTCTAGGAAATATAGTAGACATAGCAAGCCACTTTTAATCAAAGATGTTTTTTTCATTACCCTAATAATTTTTGCCCTCATAAAAGATGGGATTTCTTGCATATGTTTTTCTGTTACACGTGTGTATGATACAACCTGTTTTTGGGATTTGCGCATTCCTTGTTTCTTGTTCTGTGTTATCTTTTGTTCTGTTTGAAAATTTTGTGGAATAGAATACATCGCTATATGCTGCTTGATCACCTACATAAGCAAATTTTTCGGGCACTTGTCTCGAGTTTTTGATGATTCATGATTCTTGGAACTTGCGCTTATTTTCGACTCTTTTTCAAGATGTTGAACTTGTGCCTGCTTTCTTATTCCTATTCACCCAAAAACCCGTTGGTGGTGGTGATGGACACACTTCATGACCAGATGACATATGCTGGATCATGACCACATCCAGCGGCGAAGACAAAAACGAAGAACTTGATCTGTAAATCATACGCAGATGTGCCATTCCGTAAGGTTTATCAAAAACGTGTATTCGAACATGGGCGCGCTTAGATTGGACAGCTGAAAGGTAGGGAAAATACCCGAGAACGTGGCGTTTGCGGTGTACCGTCCATGAAATTATGTAATCCACCTGTGAGGCTGTGACAAAGTACCTCGGCTCCTTTCTTCTGAGGACATTTCGTTTTTTTCCTCTTCTCCAACTTTTATTTACCTGCAACTACGATTGGCATAACGGGATCCTTTATGAAGCGCGCACTCAGGGCAGATCATGATTTCTTTAACATGCTTCTTTCGGGCGAGGTCTTTCGAAAATGCTCTAAAAATGCTCTAGACACAGTGCCTACTCTTGAGGGCCCCAGACGTCTGGGGCGCTCTCCACAGGCACAGTGAGAGGTGTTGAATCGATATGAGGAGAGTCCACTATATACAAATGTTGAACCAGTGAGCGAGCGCAGGACCCATATTCCATCATCAATCAAATGGCCGCTATCTCTAGTTCCGTGACTCTTGATGGTTTTGATGAAGTACACTAACTCTTCGATCATCATTACCGCCTCGATCGGAGATTTATGCGCCTATAACTCGACGCAATTCTACAGAAAGTGGGCTACTATTTACTCCATGAGCTCAGGTACACTCATCGACGAGCTGAGGATTACTTATGTTTGCATGACGCGTATCTACTATTTTCCTTGAAGAACGTTCAGGCACGGTAATTCCATCCACGCCTACATAAAGGACACTTGAGGTCACAACCTGTCGCCCTTTGCATCTTCATCTTCAGTACTCCAAACTCACTTCTTCCAATTTTCCCGAGCATTAGCTGAACGCTGATTCCGATACCACTTCCACCTTCGCGCGCTTTAAAACTACTCATCGCTTCTCTTCCATTTTTGTCAAGACAGAGTGTTTTCTTGCTTGCTTTTCTTGTTTTGCTTCCTTCTCAGCTTGTGCTTCTCCATAGTTTCTTGTTGCCCATTTCTATCAGATTTCTTCACAGCTGTACAGCTCCATCCAACAGCTATTATTTCCCTGATACCTTCATCGATTACTATGGGTTTTCGTGAATCAAAAAACAAATTGGGTGCTCGCGTCCGCTCTGCGTTTGATAGACTTAAGCACTCGAGATCAAGCATGGGATTATCACATCTGATGAACGGCGAAGTTAGTGCAGATCTTCTGATGTCTTCGAGATGCTCCCCATGCTTGTAATGATTATCGGACTTACCTTACTAACTTGATTATTTCACTTTGTGTGATACTTCTTTCTTTTAGATGTCGATGATTCGAGCCATCTCACCGATGCCATTGCCGGTGCTAACTTTACCCACCGGCATTTCTCATAGGTTGGCTTCCAGTACATTGTTTGAAGGCATGATGCGTGATTCAATAATGTTTCTCGAGGTCAGTTTTATTAACGATTTTGCAGATATCGGTGGCACCATCCCACCTAGCCCACGCTGATATATATTCTGCCCCATCTTTATATCTACAGCCTCGAAGCTTGATCAAATACCAAGACGTTCAAGCACCTAATCAACCGCCTGCGGAGGTCACTGAAATGAATAGCTCGACTTCACTCAACAAGGTGCTGGAGCGCAAGGGACTACTTGAGTCCCCCATCAGCCTTCGCTTGGCGTCGCTCATCAAGTCTTCCGTTGAGCTACATCTACCGACACCCTCCGCTTCCTCCCCGACGGTCCATCCAGGACTACTACGTTCACACAAATCGGGGCCATTTACCCCTGAGTTGGTTATCAATCCCGTAGATGACACGCCGGAGTGTACAACATCAATCACCACTCCCGAAGCGGATGGCTACTTTCCAAAGACTGAGCTGTCTGTCGAACAACTACCTTCTCGCGCCAGCTCCCCGACTTCGGTGTATTCCCAAAAATCTTACATGGCGCCATCAACTGATGACAAGGAGATCTGGGTCACTCCAGAGAACCCTACTTCCCGTGCGGTGAAAATGAACCTATCACCTGTACGCCAGTTCTTACGCCGACGAGGTCCTATTCCGACTACGCAACCTCTGTCTTCCAGACTTCTGCAATCGATCATGTCATCTAAGACTGATAATTCGTTATCAGACGAAAGCACATGTACAACCTCGGAGGCAGACGATGAGCTGGGCCATTACCTCGAAAATTTGTGTCCGGGCGGCGGACCAATGGATCAATACGTCCTGAATGACGCGGAATCGGATCCGGTACTGTTGACGACCAGTACGGAGCCTCTGCACATCGTGCGACGGGCACTGTCAAGGAGATCGGCCAAGTCTTCAGTGTCCAGCTTCATGACTGACATCACTGGTTATTTATCAAGCTCGTCAATGGACTAACTCCAAAAGAATCCTGGTACGGATCATTACGGAGAAGAAGGCTTCATCGTTATGTTTTGGTGGTCGCAATCCTCAACAATCGGTAATTTATTTGTATTCTTGCTTATAGTACCTCGGATCTATTTTGATAAGGTCTACGTCATTGTATACTCTTCTTTTCTCTTGCGTCGTCTCCGTTGGTATCTTGAGCCTTGTTGTCTCGATTAGCATTTCTTTTACATTTTCTTCATCTTTTTGCATACTTTAGCGTTCGAGGTTTTTCATTTAGAAGCACAACCTTTCCTTTCTCTCAGCTTTATTCGAAGATATTGAGCTCATGTATTTTTTCTTGGAGAGTGCATTCTTGTTTTTTTGTAGCTTGAAATGATTAAGTGAAGGTTTATTTTGAACAGTTATTCACGCCGGTTTTGGGCTACATTTGATTGAATCGTTTCAGACCTATGCAAACACAAAAAACATAGCTGTAGTTAAGTGATACGCGTCTAAATGATCTTCAAACTTTTCAATTGATATCATCTATCTTGAATTGGATCATGTCCATAAGGACCTTCTTTGTAGATATTATGTCATAAAATCCTGCTCTGTGGGTTGTAATTTGAAGGAAAGCCATCGAAAACACTATAGTGTTTGATCTTAATCCATGCCGCATCTCAAATACAACATCTTTGTCACCTGCAATTGGGTCTGATGATCCGGATGTATGCGACCCCCTGAAGTGCTAGAAGACTTCAAGACTTATTTTGTAAGCCCATCCTTGGGTAAGACTCGAGATTCTCAACGAAGTCTTCAATCGGAGACTTCAGAGGATGAACTTCTTATGAGGTCCTACCAGCTTTACATATCAAGTCTTGATGCTCCGCACACAAAATCAACTGCCTTTACTTGGTATACATCCCTTTGTACGAGAAACTCAACTGCATACGCATGGAATGTGATAAGAGGAGTTTGTCGTGGTAATTCATCATACCACGTGTGTGTTTGATGTTATTCTGGAATACTCGCCTTATTCGAGTTATATTTCACTGGACTCGTCAAGGACTTCAGTCCGTATTCAAGTCTAGTATTAATACTTACTAAAGAAGATTGAATGAGCCATGCTTTGAGGGTTATGAGGTTGAAGTAATTAAGGAGATTGTGCAAATT
>MWRH01012083.1:0-18494 GCA_002157025.1 Melampsora abietis-canadensis | reverse complement strand
TTTTTTTTTTTTTTTTGGTTTAAAGTGTTTTTGATTTCACATATCACACTATCTAGCTAATTGTGTCTACTGTAACTACTGCGAATTACAACTTCATCTTGTTTTACTGTTATAGCGGACTACTGAGCCTTTACAACAGTTACTTGGTTTTAACGACGCGACCAAAATTTTGTACATGAAAGGGAAATTAAAAGAGAAAAACAAAACAAAAAGGAGTTGGCATAGAGGGTGCATAAAAGGAAAAAGCAATGTGATTTAATCATCTAAGTATGTTTTCAGATATTTGAATCTGCCCGTATCTTGTATGAATTGTGCGAGATATGGGAAAACTTTTGGGGTGTCTAGTAGTTTAGTAGCCGAATTGATGTCAACCTTGATTTTTTCCTTTTTGACTCGTTTCCGGAAGGCTTGTCTCTGTTCCTTATATTTCCTGCAGTAGATGAGGAAATGTGTCGGTGTTTCCGCTGCTGAGCAGGTATCACATCGATCGTTCTCCTCTGCGCCTATTCTGTGTAAGAATTTTCTTAGTGGGCAATGGCCGCATCGTAGTTGGAAGATGGACGCTGCCTGTCCTTTTTCTAATTTGTCCAAAGCATCAGCTATCCATTTGTTCTTTGTCTTATATGTTTTAATAGAAACAGCTCCCCTGGTGTCGATTGTTTTTCGTGTATGTCGTAAAAGGCATCCTAGGCTGGTTGGTAACGTCATTGGCTCCGAGTCGCCTTCTGCTGCTTCCTTGGCCGCTGTGTCCGCCTTTTCATTTAGGTCGATCCCTTCGTGTCCAGGTGTCCAGTAAAGTCGTATTTGAAAGCGATCGTGGAGGGTTTTGTGAGTCCTAAGCAAGCACCTCGTAAGGTATTGTAGCGATTTTGGGGCTACTGGCTTTGCCAGTAGATCGAGCGCTGCTTGGCTATCGCTGAAGATAGCCAGAGACCTGTATTTGTCCGGATGTGTGTCAGTGATGTGTTTGAACTTGACCATGGCAATCATAAGTGCCATCGCCTCCATTTCATAGTTGGATATGCCTTCTACCGGCCCAAACGATTGGCTGGCTGTTAGCTCATAAGACGCCACTGCAGCGCCTCCTCCTACATCTGGTATGAAAGACCCATCTGTAAACATGACACATGCGTCTCGATCTTTCTCCTCCTGGATCTGCCATCCTATCTTGTCCTTTACTCTGTCTCGTTTTTCTCCCACGTTCTCTACTTCCCATCGCGGTGTCGTCCACGGCGGTTCGGGATATGGGTATATCGTTTCTAGAATGTTCGTATCTGGGAGAATCATGTCAGTTTTACGTAATAATCTGTGAATGGGGCTTTTGTGCGTTGGCGGATTGTGTAGCAATTCTGCTTGAAGTATCTTTCTTGAAGGGTGAGTGATCGGCGCGGTGAGTCTCTTGTAGACGTAGTTGTGATTATACCTAATTGCTAAGTCTTTGAATGTCACCATATTTGCATCATGGTACATTTGGTCCGTTGGTGAGCTTTTGAAGGCTCCCAAGATTAGTCTGTTCGCTTCGTTTTGTAGTAAGTGGAAGATTTTCGAGACTTTACCTTCCGTTCGTGTGTTAAACCACACAATGCTGCCAAAAAGGATACGTGGTTTCAAGACCGCCGTAACCAGTGTTTTCGTCTCCTTTGGGCTCATTCCGTGATAGCATTTGCATATGCGCCTGAGCTGTGTTATCGTTGCTTTTCCTTTTCGTTGCATTCGTTGTATGTGAGGTCCATATGTCAGCTTTGGGTCTAACCAAAGGCCGAGCCATCGTAGTTCTGTTGGTTGTGGTTGGAGTCGTTGAGATCCAAACATCAGGTGCGGGTTTGCGTGTTTCTTGTGTGTGAAGTGCATGAGCTGGGCTTTCTTTTGATCGAAGATGGCTCCATGTTGTTTTCCCCACTTGAGTGATCTGTCCGCTTCCTCTCCCAAGTCTAAAATGTTCAAGTCGACGTCGCGGCTGGCTACGAGGTGTGTTACGTCGTCAATAAACCCCAAAGACATTTTGTCAACCTGTAGGGAGATTTCAACATCGATCAGCAACGACGAATTGTACAGAATGTATAATATTACCGATAAGGGTGAGCCCTGCGGTAATCCGTCTTCTATTTCAAACTCTTCGGATAGGAAATCCTGTAGGCGGAGACTTGTCGTCCTTTCGTCCAAGAAAGAGCCAATTTGCAACGTGATGTACTCCGGGCAGTCATTGGTCCTAAGTATGTGTAGCAGTCTTTTCTTGAGAACGGAGGGGTAAGCCGATTTCACATCAAGAAAAAGGCCAGAGACCACTTTACCCTCTCTCCATTTCTGGTGGATCCATGATGTAAGTATAACAAAGGCGTCATCGGTGCTATGTTGCCTTCGTCCTCCCATGTGCCCCTGTGCCAATCGTCGGGTTGTTTCTGCCCAGTGTGCCACTCGTCTAGCAAGAAGCGTCTCCAGTAGTTTGCCCAAGCAGCTCAGGAGGGCAATTGGGCGGTAAGCCCCCGCTTCCGAGTAGTCCTCCTTGTCGTGCTTTCGTAGAATCACCGTGGTAGCTGTTCTCCATGTCCTTGGGAAATAACCGTATTTCAGACACGCGTTGAAGAGGGTAACCAATGTGGGTAGTAACAAGGACTTAGCTAGTTTCAGTAGTTCATTGGGTATGCTGTCACCCCCTTTAGCTCGTCGTGTTGGTAGGCGTCGTATTATCTCTTCAACTTCGTGTTCCGTTACTGGGGTATATTCCACCTGGTCCGGATGCTCCTGTGATGATGGAATGTCTGATACGTCACTGCTATTTTGGACTATGGACGTTCCCGTAAAAAGCAACTTAGCTTGTTCTCCTTTGTCAGTTGCCAGAGTTCGGTCTTGCCGGTATAATGGCGCCACCGCATTCGTTGTCTGTGTCTGAGTGTACCTGAAAGCTTTGAAGGTTAAGTTGCTATTCGACTTAGCTAAGAAAGCCCTCCAGTGGTTCCTTTTTAGTTCATCAATGCTTTTCCTGGCATAATGATTCCACTCCCAATAGCATTGTTTAGCTTGCAAACTCCCGGTAATGATCATCCACCGGCGTGCTCGGTTTCGTTCTTGGATTATCGGGCCTAGCTTTTCTTCGTTCCACCAGGCTTTGTGTCGATGGTTGTTTGTTGTGACCTGTTTTCCTTGCCGAAGGAAGGCTCCGGATATTGCATCTGAGATATGGCGTACCCCTGCGTCAACTTCTTCTTTGGATTCAAGGGCGTTTGGGAAGGTACTCAGCTGGCTTTCTACAGCATCATAAAAACTTGCTTTTGCCAAAGTCTCAAGTCTTGCGGAGTTGTGGGTTTGAGCCGGGATTGGGTCTCCTAAATCAATTCTGCTAATCAGTAATTGGTGATCCGACCCGTAGTTGTCATTGCTCGTAGTTCCTGTGACCACCTTCTTGGCTAATTCGTGGTTGATCCACGTGAGGTCGATGGTTGTTGGTTTTGGTCTTGGTCGCGTAGAAGTCGAGTTCGCTCTGATTCTGGGGTGAAAAGTAGGCACATTTTTTTGTGAGCTTATTTTAAAACCTGAACTACCGCACACTTTTATCAATTCCTTTGCAAGTGGGTGGGTGTGATGGTAATTTGGCGGATTCCATAGGGGGTGGTGGAGGTTGCCGTCAATCCCTATGATCGTAGCTATTCGTCTGTCGTTATGTGATGCAAGCCAGTTTTGTAGGACTGGGAGACCTGTGTTATGAGTGGGGGGGTTGTACGCTGCCACTACTCGTAGCTTGGGAAGTTTACCATTGGGAAATTTTACCTCTACTGCAGTCAGCAGAGGCGATCCGCTAGGGAGTAAACTGATCAGCCAGGATGGTATTTTCTTTGAGATATAAATACCTGTCCTGATTTTCTCGTTGTAGGATTTAGCACGGTAGTCGTATGGCATGTACTCGTGCCAAGCTGGGTGGGTTGGAAGTTGCAGTGTTAGTGGGTTCACCCACGGTTCCTGTAATATCAAAATCATAAATTTTTTATCAGCTAACAGTTCTTCTAATATTGCCTTACCATTAAAGCAGTTCAGTTGTGCGATGAGCAGCGTTGTGTCGTCTGTAGGTGAGATTATTTCGTCAGCTTCAATGTCTACAGGGGCGGATTGTGTTGGTCTATGAGTGGGGGAGTGATGGAGATGGAAAGGAAAATGATTAAAACTTTGTTGATCTTGGACATCGTTGTCTCTTAACATGATTGAGTTGTTGAGGTTTTCAGACCCTTTGATCTGATTGGGCAGTATGCACTTGACGCTGAATGTGCGTACTTGTCGAGTGTTTTGTCTATTTGAGATTCTGGGTTCAGATTAGTATCTTGAGCGATACATCTAACACAGTGAGGGCGGGCAGTTCTGGGGCTTGGGCAAGTTCTCGAGTCATGTTTGGCACCACAATTTTTGCAAAACAAATCATTTGTACATTGCATGCTAATATGGCCGGGCTCTTGACAACGATAACATTGTACCCTACTCTTCTTGTATGCCCTAACCCGTAAACTGCAACCTTCAAAGTATACTGATCCACGAATCATGCCATTTGTTAGTTCTTTGTCCAATAAGTTAAGAAGAATGGAACCACTTGTCTGTCCCTCATGCGGTTTGCTGAGCCATCGGATGGAGTGAATCTTCTCCTTTGGGATCGGATTTTGCGATGAGAGTATTTCTTTGAGGTCTTCTAGCTTATCGTAGAATTCCATTGGTACCGAGTCGACGACTGTTGGAAAAACTACGGGAGAGGTAATCAGATCTGGGTCAGCTAAAGTTGTCCATGCTGTTCGATTTTCGAGGAGCCAGGTAGCCTCAGCCCGAGTTGCTGTAAACAATTTGATGCTTCCAGACGGGAGACTGGAGGCTCCTTTGACCTCAACTTTCTTGCCTCCAATTGACACCTCGAGTTGAGCCAATGCCTCGTTCACTCGTTTGACGATTTCAGTAGCTTTGACGTTTTCAAACGGTTTCTTTCCTTCTAGACATCGAATGACGACTTGGCTCGGCCGAAACGCGTTGATAACTTGGTTCGGCGGCGGTGCTAGTGGTGTGTGGTTTGACGTGATCTTCAATCCGCTTGCTGCCATTGCTGCCCAAGTTTTTGGTTTAGTTGGTAGACCATTCGCGTTGGGTTGTGGAACTGGTGAGGCGCGTTGTGAGTCTATCAGGATTTTCATCTGCTTCTCTAAGTTTTCGATTCTGGATGCTGATTCTTGTGACGTTTTCAATTGAGCTTCCATCGCATTCACTCGGAGAGCCGTTTCCTGCATGGAGATTGCCAAAGCCGTGATAATGTTGACCAAATTGGCCGGGACCACCACGTCTCCGTTGTCCAATTTGTTGTTCGTCGTCAAGAAGCCCCACAGTTGGGTCATCGACATATTCTCTAGTCGTTCAGCCGGTTTCGTGGTAGCAGTTCCAGTCGAGTTCGTTTCACACTCGGTAGCTGGCTCCATGTCTAGGTCCTGAGCGACGGATCCGTCCATATTCAAGTCGTGGATCCTTCCAGGGGCTGTCGCGTTCGAGAGCGCGTTTGTCGCGTCCGGTCGCGTTCCTTGTGGTGTAAAACGTTTGCCTCGGGTTAAGGATGGAGATATAGGTGGCATAGAGGGTTTCTGAGAGCAATAAAAGGGGTTGCAGTTGTTGATAAAGGGGTAAGAAGGTGGTAAGAAGGGTTGGATAACGAAAGAGAAGACACGATTCCGCAGTCACTGCGCAAAAGTTAACGGTAGTGGTACGAAGTCAGAATTCCCCCCGCATTCCGGTATAGTTCATGGAAGAGGCTCCAGATTTAGAAAATAGGGTCAGCCCAGCACCCGGCCCCGGTCCGATACACAAATTACAGGAGAACGGCCCGCGCAAGCATCAGGCGAGCACAGGGCTTTGACCCAAAAATCGTAAGTTGTTGCTGAAGAGCACCATGCCTGCAGGCTACAGCTGTTTCTACATATAAAGAATGTCAACTCAGTTAGCACAGCAAAAAAACCTTGTTCTGAACCACAACGAGATTCAATCGAGCAGATTTATCTTTGCTGAATGGATGTGGAAATCATAAGTAAATCATAATGTGTATGGTTCAGGCTAAGCCCCTATCTAAATGGCTTCCTTCCCTTATCCTCTTCAGACCTGCAGGTCCCAATGAGCACTAATTTCCTGGGAAGATGTGAGCTTACTGGCCTTGGGGCCAAGTAATAGACCACATGACCTGGTGCTCGACGATATTATTCCAGTATATTCAGTCAAATTCTTGGCAGTGTTTTCCATTATGGGGTGCAGGGAACATTTTGGCCTATTTTTGTTCCAATCTCCCATTGCTAGAGGCGCTATGTAGCTCACTGGTCTCAGTGACCAGGTATTTGGATCTGGTTCATACAAAATTACAGTAGGACCCTACAGGACCCAACCTAAAGTTCCAAAGGAGACTGACTAATGATATCACGATGACAAAGCCGGACATTCCTTGAATCAAAGTAGGATGTATTGCAATAATAGTACGGCTAGCTCAGAAAAGGCATCAAAGGACAAGAACACCTGACATAAGCAGACAACAATGAAAACAGGTCGTGTATGAATCACAAAAGGTGTCAGATCACGAAGCCCCAATAGCAGCAGACAAAGATGATGAGATGGACAAAGCTGATGGAAGGAAAAGCGTGAAAGGAGTTCGCGGACAATTTGTGAAAGACATGAGATCAAGAAATTCCGAGCTCCAGAAAGCGAGACGTTGAAACGCACACCATATTTGCAGCGAGGCTTGCAATGCCAGATAGATAGCACTCGACGAGAAATGAGGTATTGGACAGCAAGCAAGAATATAAAAGATAATTCGATATCCTCCACCTCCCGGACAAAGAAGCAGAGACGGGATGTTCAAGGTGAATCAAACGTGATTTGGTCGAGATTTTGTAGATACCAGTCTATCTCCTTCTCGCGGAAGTTGTCAGGCTCCATACCTATTGATCCTTCTTTCGTCATGACGAGGGACGAGCGAGTTTTATACGTTTCCCAATGCGGCAATCCCTCATAATTAGGATCGAGATTATGGGCAAACGATATCCAACGTGCTTGATAGTCGTCAGTCCGCTTCCCGGGAATTATACCGACAACGGCTGGAAGATCGGATGCATGGAAGGCACCTGATCAAATCCGACACAGATAAGTGCCCGCTGAGTGTTACTATTCAATGATCGAGTAAGCGTGCATACCTAGTATAGGAAGATCCTCCGCTGCTCGGTCCAGGAGACTCCAACTGGGCATAACATCAGCTGTTGTTCTGAGAAACAATCGCCTCAAGCCCTGATTCAAGGCAGCTTGTCTCAATATTCATCATACGCAAGATGGAGACCAAGATGCCGTTCCTTACCTGGAATGCAAAGTCGCCCAAAATTGCGGCATATTGCTTGTAAACGGGCGTCACCGCATTTTCGTCACCGGTGCCGAAGGGCGATCCGAGTTTTGGGTCAGAGGGCCAAAGTTGTAAGATCTTTTCGATCTGCTCTGAGCTCGCCTTGGGCACCTTTTGATGTAGCGCTGATAAATGAAAGCAAATCAATTTTCTCTGTTCTGTGTACCTCACAAAGTATGATAACTACCTTACTTTGTCGGAGTTGGTCTTGAGTCTTAACCGAACTCGATGATACTGTAAGAACTGTCCCTTCATCTTTCATTGAGGTACTGATCAGCGGGACCTTGGCAACTGAAAATACCGAGCATAGGCCGAGTCAGGAAACCTGAAGTCAGTCACACAACTGGAGATATCATCGGGCAAAGGAACCTACATCTACCAGCGGCCAACGCATGCTGCATGGACTCCGTAACGAATTCCCCATCAACAGATGGGCCAAAGGTCAATGGGAAAGCCCCGAATGAAAAAGTTCCAGGAAGGTCGTTGATCGCATCCCTACGAAACCGCTCAATCATATAAGAAATTTCTATCGCAGAGAGACTTGAAAAGAGCTTACTGTAATTTTTTCAGATCCGCATGTCGAAGACAATCCAGTTTGTCCTTCGAGTCTTTACAGCCTACTTTATCGACCAGAAAATCGAATCCTTTCTGCCCCGCTCCTTCAGAGAGCTCTGCAATTGATTGAAACATGTTCAGCTTTGAGATCTTGAAAATAACGATCAAGAATTTGAGCACTCACTACCTGCTGGTAAGGCTGTGCCACTTTGGCAGATAGCAGCACGGAATAAGCCATTGAGGTTTCCATTGAACGCCAAGAGGTGATGTGAGATGGATATCGCGCCAGCTAAAAATCATATAGTCCATATGATGGAAGGATCAGTAATCAGTCCTTCCTTTGAAGTTGACCCAGCGGATCGTGACCTACATGATTCTCCGTAGACCATCACCTTTGTCGGATCGCCTCCAAACTTTGAGATATGCTTCTATAAATATTACATATGTTTTAGGAGATTGTGACCACGTGATATAATCACATAGAGCTGGGCGATTCATATCAAGCCTCTTGAAAAACTGCACTCAACCTGGATCCATTCCATGGTCAATCTTTGATCCTTCAGTCCCAGATTGCCAACTCCAGCTTCACCAACTTCTCGTCCACCTAAAAAGCCAAAAGCCTGCCAATACAAATGTATTTAGTCTTGTGGTTCGGTACACGCAAAGAGTCGGTATTTTTCTACAAAAATACTCACATTCATTCGATGATTTGCCGAAACCCAGATCACTGGAAGCCCCAACTCGATACTCTTTTTCACAATGGGGTCTGGTGAAAGCTGCCAGCTCGCGCCGTAGTTGAACCCACCAGGATCTGCCTTGTAAGTTAGTTTTGCTTCATGCTATTCCCATATTCCAGGTGAAATTACACACATATGAAGTACATCACCGGGAGTTTCGAGCTTTCGTTTAAGCCAGCTGGACGAGCGATCTGATAGCAAGACCAGAATTTTGTGAGGTCTCGTCAGCCAGCGCAACTCAGGTTCAGGCAAGGTTTGTGGGCACGAAGCAAGAAAGCCGACTAACATCCAATGTCAAACAGTCTTCCTGTCCAGCCCCGAACGGCTTGAAATACTCCAGCGGGTTCAAATTCATATTATTGAACCAGTCTTTGTAGATTGATTCTGTATCACCCCCCAAGGTCTGTTGAGAACACACCGGTGCATGCTTCTATCATTGCGAAGATGGGAATGCGTCGGAGTTTGAGAAGTCATCAGCAATGCACAAGTATTCGCGCCGAAGAATCTGGTCAAAAGAGCTTTACCCTGGCGTCATATTTCGGATAGGTTCGTAAAGGCGGGATAGGATTCGTAAATCGTCGAGCCCCAACTGGTGGCTCAGCCTATATAAAGACTTTAGCACCACATGCGTAGAGGGAAGCGTTGAGGAATCCGCTTACGTATGGGATCCCAAAAAATCGTTCAATCTCATGATGTAGATGTGATCTCCTTCCTCGAAAGGAACCATAGTCCAGAACAACCTCAGGTTCTGAAAAACGTCCGCAATTCGCACTGTCAAAACTTGACTTGTTTCGTCTAGTTGAACGAAACCAAGCCGTACTGACCTGTTGGAGACCTTTTACAGAACCACCATGCCATCAACCCACCGCTCATCATGAGGCAAGCCGCAAATTTCTTCCCCATAGTTCAGTTGGTCACAGACGAAAGATTTAGGTACGATTTTTTAGAATACGATAGAGTAGGATAAGATGAAGGTAAAGTTGGAAATCATGCGACGACTACGTCCTCTTATACAAATCATAGTTCAGCCGAGCATGATTCATTGCCTTGAGTTTTAGGCTGCACTGCCCTCAAGGCTGTCAATCGAGTGTGATAATAATATGTTTGTATCTCAATTGATCCAATCCTAAGAGAATCTCCGCTTCGACGTGAAGAATATTCTCTATTCAAACTCTGAAATTGTGTTTCTTTTGTTTTAGGATTTTACTCAATCCAGTCCCCCTTGTGCTGCCGCCTGCGTCCTCCTATACAAATCCTAGTTCAGCCGATCATGATCCATCGCAGCTTGAGTTTTAGGCTACACTGCCCTCAAGGCTGTCAATCAAGTGTGATGATGCTATATATCTCAATCGATCCAATCATTTTGGTAAAGAATCTCCGCTTCGATGTGAACAATACTCTCTATTCAAACTCTGAAATTGTGTTTCTTTTGTTTTAGAATTTCACTGAATCCAGCCCCCCCTTGTGAGGCTTGACCACCCCCTTTTGGCCGGGGAAAAAAATTATAATGTCACAATACAAACGTGGGATGGCAAGGGGGCGGACCGGAACTGTCTATGTAATTCGAGTGAATTTGAACTACATATGTAAGACCTGGACAACCAGTCGCCAAAGGGACGAAATTGTTTGATCGGTCACGAGTCTTAGGGGTGCACAGTCTTGCGGAGTGCCTGCAAAACTAGGCTGGGCATTTGGTTGACCGTTCAAGCTTCATGAAGGCTGCAGACTGTTTCCCAACCCAGTATTCTACCCAAACACCACTGCCAAGCAGTGCACGGAGTCCTGCTTGATGTGCTTTACAGCCGACCGAGGGAAAAGACCGCCACACTGCGACCTTCGCCTTCAAGCCTAGTGACATTTTCCATGGGTTGCGTCTTGGTGATAATCTTTTCCCTGCATTTTTGCTGGGCTCGCGCTTCCGTTTACAGAGGTCGGTTCACCAAGGCCGCTCGCTGCCTGCAAACGCTACACCGTGCTGAATGAGACACCGCGGGAATCACAGCTATTCCAGGAATGGATGTCACCCCTCGTCGATTTTTTTTTCAAGCTGGACGATCGCTGTGAAGGTTCATATTGTACACTATAACCCTGTAAAGCTTGCAACTGAACAAGAATATTTTTACTTTGCCACGCGCGGCTTTGTGTACCATTCATACCGGGCTGTCTTTCCCCGGCTGAGATTCCCTTTCTCTGGCTAAAGAAATACAGTCAAACCGGAACAGGTTGTTGTAACCACATGATTGTACACGACTGCGGCACAGCCATCAAGTGCAGCAGTCAACAAAACTTGATTTCTCTCGATTCTAGAATTCCACATCATCTGTGGAATCTAGATTATTGTTTTGTTAGCTTATGCGTTTTTCATCTTTCTTTGTTCACAATAGGTATCACATCATCTGTGGAATCTAGATTATTGTTTTGTTAGCTTATGCGTTTTTCATCTTTCTTTGTTCACAATAGGTTATGAGCCCGCGTTACTGACCATAACGACGGCAACTTCTCTGGATGACGAGGAGTCGTGATTACTCCACGAACCCACGCTCTCCGCCTAAACGAAAACGAAAGCCACGCAGGAAAACACCACTTCAAGAAGCAAACGATACATCTTATTTATTCCCAGATCTTTCTTTATTACCACCGTTACCCCCATCTTTACCATCTTCCCCGGTAGTCGAATACCAAACTCAATCTGAACCCCCCGTATTATCACCAACCTTAACTATCCTTCCTGTTTCACCACCTCCACTCCGATCACCACCTGTTACCCCTGCATTACCATCCCCGCTCCAATCACCAACTTTATCTGAGACTCCCGTTACTGTACCGCCAACGAATAAACGCCCTGAGTATCTAGCTCTAACGATCCTTTTCAACCCTGCTCTATCGTTTCCCGACCCCGCTAGTCTACCACCGTTACCTCCATCCCCTGACGCTGTTGTTCTATCCGAACCCTTTGAATCCGATGACTCATTACTATCCCCGCAACTAACGCCCGACCCATCATTATCACCTCACTCCGTATCGGATTTAATACCTAGTGTATCACGTTTGAACTTACAATCTGTCATACCGACCTACGCTCCCCAACGTCCTACTATAACGTACCCTTCTGTCGAACCTACGCCTTTTACGTCTGAACCTCGTAAATTCAATCCAACACCAATCACTTACAAGAAGATGACTCCAAACAAACCAAACACAACGAACACCGGGTCCCCCGCTCCGGATGCCGAATATGATACCATAGCAATGAAAATCATTGATTGTGCGACCAGACGTTTACCTAACGAAATCAATTTCGAACATCTCGAGAAAGACGGTTCAAACTTCATCAAATGGAAGAAGAACACATCACGAGCGATGAAAGCTCTCCTCAACATCAAGGATTTCTGGGATGAACGTCAACCTATGTCTTCTCTTGTCGACGTCGAACGCAACATTCTAGCCAACTCAGTCATAACGAACACGATTCATGAGGATCTCAAGGACGTCACGGACGACACAGACTCGGCCTACGATGCGATGCAAGCGTTGCAGAAGCATTTTCGTCGGGGGGGGTAGAACAAATCAGTTTGCTCTCTTCGCCAGATTGATACACCTACGCTTAGACCTCAACGAGACGGATATGCTAGCTCACATGTCAATGATCGATGCATTAGTGGCCGAACTCGAATCGACTGGTTTCAAATGGACCAGTGAATCAGTCAGAGGTTTACTTTATCAATTACACATGCCTGCCGATATGACCAAGGAGATCAACAAGGAACTCGATGGAAAGTTTGATGAAAAAGATGCCAATTTTACGTTAGAAGATATCAAATCAGCAATTCAAATTCATCTCACACGTGAAAAAACGGCTTCGGATACCATCAATATAAGTAGCCTGAACATATCATCGGAACCTTCAATGATCAGTGCATCGGCTGTTCGTTCAACGCCTCAACGTCGAAACTTTAATTCTACTCACAACTTCTCACGTCCGGTTGCTTCGCCACAAACTCAATATCAATCATTTAATTCACCTCAAAATCGTAACCTGGATGGAAAAGCTCCTCCTATCGACCCGATGAGATGGAGACGTGGCCCGGCGAAGTGGACTAAAACAAACATTCCAAGAGAAACTAGCAAAAACGCACGTATTAGTATCCCACCCTCAGCTTTAGCGAATGTTAAGGCTGGAGTTATACAATGCTTCTTTTGTGGTGCCTTTGGACATACTTACAACGATCTGACTTGTGAAAAGTATAACGGAACAAGTGATCGAACGGCAGCTCATTGGAATGATTGGAGAAGGGTTTCTGATGGCTCGTGGTACAGTCTTGACGTCTTATACCCTCATCAATACCGTGTCGGTCAGCCAGCACGTCAAGTTGCCCCCACTCAACGTCCCGCCGCCAATGCTGTTGAAGTCAACGAAGGCAAAATCAACACAGTACACGCATCAGCTTTGGATTGGAGCTCTGAGGGTTTTGGGGTGCCCGATAACGAGAGCGACGTCCCAACTGAGTATCTGTTTGATGGTGGAGCGACTGATGCTGTAAGCAACAATTGCTCAATTCTTTCCAATTATCATCCCCTTCCAAAGCCTATCAAAATACACACAGCAGCTAATGATTCGAATGCAATGATTATTGGAAAAGGCCAACTCGAGATAGAAACTGAAAGTGGGGAGAAGGCAACCATCGGGAACGTATATTACTGTCCGAAAGCAACATCAACAATAATATCACCAGGAGCTTTATTGGAGAAGGGTGCAAAGATTGAATTGGATTCTCAAAATAATTATAAAATCAAATTAAAAAATGGTCTCACTATACACGCAGTTCATAAAAACAGAAGATGGTTTATCAATTCACGCAGAAAACGTCAGCCTCATACTTGTATTAGTTCTCCTATTTCCTATGCTTGCGCAATAAAATCCGATCCTGAATTGACCAAGTTGTGGCATGAGAGATTTGGACATGTGTCAATGAGACGTATCATGAAGCTGTTCAAGCTTCATAAAGACTATGGATTGCCTGTTCTTAAACCAACTAAGGACATGACTTGTGAGGAATGTTTGAGGTGTAAAAGTACCAGGTCCAGAGTTTTACAAGGTACCAATCGTGATCCAGGAATCCTGGATGTTGTTGTTACTGACGTGGCTGGACCATTCTCTCCATGTATGTCCGGTGAAAAGCTAATGGTAACCTTTAGAGATGTAGCATCAACTTATTCGATTGTCAACATCATCAAGAACAAATCGGAAGTCCCTCAACGTTTAATGCATGTCGTCAAGAGGTGGGAACGTGAAACTGGACGCAAGGTTAAAACGGTTAGATCAGATAGGGGTGGAGAGTATGTTGGAGGAACTTTAGATAGATGGTTGAAGGAGGAAGGAATTTCACATGAATTTTCAAACCCGTACGAACCCGAGCAAAACGGAAATGCTGAACGTTTAAATCGCACACTCGGTGAAATGGCTCGTACATTACTGGCATCAAGCAAACTCCCTAATCAATTCTGGAATTGTGCGTATCTGACTGCAGCATACCTTCACAACCGACTACCCAACTCAATAACGGGCGACAAGACTCCTCACGAAATCTTTTATGGTCGCAAACCGATGTTGGACAACATACGAACCTTCGGTGCAACCGCTTATGTTCACATTCACGAAGGCCAACGGAATCCAGGAAAGCTGGAAGATAGAAGTCGGAAGTGCAACATGGTCGGATATGTGGAGGGTGGTAAAGGGTGGTTATTTTACGATCCAATGTCAAAAACTCTAGTACCTTCCGCCATCGCCACATTCCCCTACGAAAAGCATGTACAACACGAAACCACCATACGTCAACCAACAAGCGTCACATCATCCAAAGATCTAAATAAACTTCTGAATGCTGATCAGATTGACAAAGGTAGAATTGATTACATCATCAACGCTTTGAAATTAGGTGATTTTAGTGAGGAAATTAGGATTGATAAGCAAGACGTAGCTGCAACACATGCATTAACTAGTAGTGATTATTTAAAATTATTGAAACCACCACAATCGTATGCAGAAGCATTGAGATCTGATAAATCAGCTGAATGGAAAAAGGCCTGCGATGCAGAGATGGAAATGATGAGAAAAATGGAGGTATGGAAAGTGGTTGATAAACCGGATGGCTTAGTTCCGATTGGTCTAAAGTGGGTTTTTGCGTACAAAAAGACTGACGACGAGGGCAACCCCACAAAATTCAAATCTAGATTAGTGGCAAAAGGATACGGTCAAACAGAAGGAATTGATTATAATGAAACGTTCGCACCGACTGCAACTTTTGCCGGCTTGAGAATCATATTGACAATTGCCGCTCATCAAAATTGGCATGTTCACTCATTCGATATCACGTCAGCTTACTTACATAGCGCCATTGACTCAAAAGTATATTTCTCCATCCCAACTGGTTATATGATTGAAGCACGAAAGAAAAACAAAGTATTAGAAGCTTTGAAAGCGCTGTACGGAACGAAACAAGGTGCACGTTGCTGGTGGAAACATTTTGATGGAATATTAACTCAACTAGGTTTCAAAGCAAGTCAATACGATCAGTCATTATATATATATAGAAGAGGTAAAGACACTTGCATCATTTGGCTACACAGTGACGATGGATGCGTAACGGGTAACTCAGAAGAAGTGCTTTATGAAATCGCTAATGCACTGAAGAAGAAATTATTAATTAAATGGGAGGCTAATCTAGATCAAATAGTAGGTGTTAAGGTTACAAGAGACCCTGATGGTAACTTCGCTTTATCCCAACCCGGACTCACCAAGAAAATCATCAACTCATTTTTACCGGACGAACGCTCAGTTAAGACGCCGATTAACCCCCAAAAATTACCGACTTCACCAGACGAAAGTGAAGAGAAAGTAAATGGTGAAAAGTATTTATCAGCAATCGGTAGCTTGAATTATTTATCGGTAGCAACACGACCGGATATTACCTTTGCTGTCAACTACTTAGCACGATTTTCGTCAGACCCACGTCGTCAACACTGGAACGCTATTGAACATTTAGTCAGATATCTCAATACAACTGGCCCAAAGGACCTCCTGATCAAACCCATACGCTCGAAAGTCGACACTCCAATCCATACGTATGTCGACGCCAACTGGGGAGGTGAAGGCTCAAGATCAACACATGGCTTCATCACGTATTTCCTCAACTGTCCGATTTCATGGACCTCAAAACGTCAAACATGTGTTGCCACATCGACTTGCCATGCTGAATACATGGGTATGGGAACCGCCTGTAGAGATGCCATATGGATTCGCAATCTAGTAGAAGATTTAACAGGAGAAGGAAATGTGGTAAATATGTACTGTGATAATACATCGGCGATTCATGTTGCGAGCGACAACTCATCAAACAAACGGACGCGTCACACTGATAGAGAATTTTATTACATAAATGAACAAGTCTACAAAGGTCGCATATTTCTCAATTGGATAGACACCAAATCTCAAAGAGCAGACGTGTTAACAAAACCGTTGGGACCTCAACTACATCAGAATGCTATGAAAAGTTTAAGATTACGATGAAACATCAACATCAAAAAGAACTTCCCTATATGTCTCTTGTTTTGTTTTTTTATAATTTTTTTTCTTTCAGTTTTTGTTTCTTTGTTTTAATATTGTTGATGATATTGTTTCTGGGTGAACTTATACCGCAGACGAGGTAAACGATTCCAGCCTGGTCAGCTGGTTAAAGGATTCTCTGTCTCGGGCGAACAAATACCAGATTACAATTGACCTTGTTTTTTTATACTATTATTTTCTATTGTTTTTTCATAACCTTTCATTATTCACCTGAATGTCTGTGACTTGTCGTGGGGGGGGTGTTGTAACCACATGATTGTACACAACTGCGGCACAGCCATCAAGTGCAGCAGTCAACAAAACTTGATTTCTCTCGATTCTAGAATTCCACATCATCTGTGGAATCTAGATTATTGTTTTGTTAGCTTATGCGTTTTTCATCTTTCTTTGTTCACAATAGGTATCACATCATCTGTGGAATCTAGATTATTGTTTTGTTAGCTTATGCGTTTTTCATCTTTCTTTGTTCACAATACAGGTTGCCACATCCTATATAAACTCAATGGAGTCCCACGCAGTTGGCGATTTTCTTGGCGGAGTATTTGCAAAAACCCATCAAGGGATCATGGAACAAATGGATGATGAGGAAGGTCGGAGAGAAAAAAAGGATTTGGTAGGTTGAGGGGAAGAAAGCCCAGTTGAAGCAACCAATGGACCCTGGCAAAGAGGATTTGTTCAAATGGTGTGGTTTGTGTGGTGGTTTTCCTTCAACACGTCGTCAATGCATTTCTGCATGCAGGCCTTGCTTAAATGCTCCGGCGCCGTTCCCAGCATCTTGCTGGGACAGCGAGCCGGTACTCACAATCACCACCCGTTGATGCGGCGCACGTCCTGCCTAAACTGTTCAAAGTTGGGATGTGGCTAACTTAACAAAGTCCTTCAATACTGAGACAGCTGTCATTCAAGCAAGTTGAATCTGCATGTCTTAGCATGAGGGACTTACCCCCAATGTCCAGTTTTTGGCCTGAGGGCTAAGGATGTCCTTGCAGAGGAAATCCCATTTTGCCATTTTCTGCGAGCACACCAAGGAACATTGACCCTCTTTGCACCCAGACATACACTAGGACTCCATCTATTCTGGACAGGTGGAATCATCAAATCCCCCCCATCTCTCCCTGAGCTAGATGGATTTGCATTTGTGTAAAATTTCCTGTATCTTGAGTAAGACAAGGGGTTTATGGTGACTAAGTGTCCAAATCAGTTCAAATATGGCTTGACTTGGCTTTGATACAGGTCAATTTACAAGAATTTAAATCCATGTAGCTTGGCAAGAGATGGGGAGAGCTGGATGGTCTCAGTTGGACCATATGTAGGCAGCTCTAACGTATGTCTAGGTTTAAGGAGGGATTGAGTTCCTTGGTGTGCTCATGGAAACAAGAGAAATGAGATTTCCTCACAGCAGACATTGGGGGTAAGTACCTCATGCTGAGACATGCAGATTCAACTTGCTTTAATGACAGCTGTCTCAGCATTGAGGGACTTTGTTAACTTGGGGATGTGGCAACCTTTTCCGGCTTGAGTGTAAAAAAGATAAAAAATGGAGGAGGAGTGGCATCAATTCCTGTAATAGCTGTAACTAGTTTGAAACTCAATTGAGTGGAATTTCTGTGTCCAAGTTTGAAATTTCCTCAAATAGTGAAATTGGTTCACAACTTGTTACACATTGTGTTTGCCGATTGCCCTTGAGTACTCCATAATCAAACACATACATATCACTTTCAAGACCTTCGATTCCAACCATCTGATTATCTCTCCTGTTTTCATGTGGCTGCTGAGCTCCTTTTTTTGGTTGATCATGTGGGTCATGGATGAGTACTGAAGGAAGATTTGATTATTGAAGGTGAAGGGAATATGTGTTGAAAGGGGTTGTTGTTGCATGATGTAAGTGTATGTACATATATGATACACAGGGCCAGCAGAGCACTGCTTGGGACTGCTTGAGGGGAATTAGAAAACGTAATGCTAAAAAGTTGTGAGCAAATTTCACCATCTGAGGAAATTTTGAACCTAAACACCAAAATTCTACTCAATTGGGTTTTGAACAAGTTAATTCCTGTGGTGAGACTGACTGAGGATTGAGTGCTGATACAGTATTGATGGACAGGAATTAGTCAAGGATAGTTTTGAGTATACCAAGCACAAAGGACCTCAAGAAGGGCTGTGTCTTCCTCCTCTCAGATACTCACTGGGT
>KZ121093.1:0-23807 GCA_002157025.1 Melampsora abietis-canadensis | reverse complement strand
CTACTACTACTTCAAAGTCAACAGATTCAATTTATCAACTCAGAACATTAATCAAACCTGTCTTCTCAAACCAACCATCATCAGCTTCATCTTCCAAAAGCCCAGTGGTCAAATCCGTAGATGGTTATAATTCATTCCTATGGATCGGTTCAAATGAAGGTCGAGTGAAAGGTTTCGATCTCAAATCTTCAAATCAAATTCATCAATCCAATCCAAGCTCTCCGATAAACCGATTAAACTCTCAATCGATCTCACCTACTACTTCTACTTCTCTGAGTAGTCCGATTTCATCAAAATCACCAACCGGAACCAAACATTCTGAAAACTCGGATTCGATCGATGGATACCTTGAAGTGAATTGTTTTCAAGATCATCATGTCTTTCCTGCAACTGAAACTATCAAATCCAAACCAGTGGAGAAATTGATCTTGATTCCTATCATCTCAATGGCTGTGATTCTATCAGGTGTTGATCTTCGTTACCCTTCAACTCTCATCTCATCAGTACTTTCTTTTAAATGAGCAACCTCTAATCTCAACTTTACTTTTTCTCAATCTCAATCATCCAATTACTAGAGGGAGCCGTCAGTTTCCATTCGATTAATGATCTAGATCCTTTACCTGGATTTCCTACCATCAGAGGTGTTTCAGCTGTCACCTTAGATGAAGATACATTTGATAATCTAACTCAAGAAACAGATATCACGATGTGTGTGATCAAGAAGAAAACTATTCATCTATATTATTTACAAGAAAGCGGAATCCAACAAATTCATGAGGTCTCATTCACTTCCGCAGCTTTCAATGGGATCCTTAGACGTTCAGTTTTACTTTTATCGGATATAGAACAATATTATTTGGTTTCTTTAAACCAATCTGTAGCAGATTTGATTCCACTTTTGCCGATCTCCCAATCTAATAATGATTCAAATCAACAACTTAGTTCACAACATAGACCTTCTATGTCTGCTATACCTAATTCAGATGAATTTCTTATTGCGTCTCATACTGGTTCAACTTGTTTAGGCGTCTTTGTTTCCTCTACTGGTGATCCTTGTCGTGGTACGTTGGAATGGCTTTCGAATCCCAGAAGTATCTCCGTCGACGAAACACATGTGTTGGCTTTACTCTTTAATGGAACCATTGAGATTCACTCCTTAGAAACCCAAGAGCTTCTACAGACTATTGAACTTCCCACTGGATTAGAACCTAGAACATTATCAAGCACCAAATTCGGACTTTCTCTTCCTGGTAAATCATTTGATTCTGATTTAGGATTAATCAAACTTTCATTATCTTCAAGTCATCCTCAAGATCTCTCTAGTCCTAGTACCCCGACTATACCACATTACAGGAGCCAATCTTATCAATCGAATGAACTCGCAGCTTGTCGATCATCACTTTTATTGGTTGGAAGAGACTCGGTTCATGCCCTATGTACTAAACCTTTCTTAACCAAAGTGGAATCTCACATCTCTAGTCTTCGTTGGGATGATGCACTTCGATTAGTCGAATCTACCGTAGCCCAAAGCATGAATGACAACACCTCACCCCACTTTTCTAGATCTTATCAACCGAAACCCCGCTTAGGATCTAATAGTCACAAGACGTTCATGATACAAATTTATTATATATATCAGAAAATCGCCTTACATTACTTGCTAGAAACCAAATTTCAAGAAGCAGGAGAATTATGGTTCAAGGGAAAAGGAGATCCAAGGGTATTGATTCAATTGTTTCCCTACTTGAGAGCCAATGTGGTAGCTCAAGATGACGAAATAGATCTTTATCATGGCTTAGAAACACTGATAAAAGAAATCAAAAGTGCTAATACTATAAGTGAGTAAACGATCAACTCTTTTCCTATTAGACTACCTTTCGTCTCTCAATGATCTGTCTCTTTCAAGTCTCTCAACGATGTGTCAAATCTCTCTCTCTGTTGTTTCTTTTTTCTGCGCGCGTGTTTTTTGTTTCCATAATTGTGAATCATTGACTTGAAGTTATGGGAAATTTAGTACGAAATTATTCACCTCATATTAAACCAGATGTAGAAAATGCAGCTTCGACAATCGATCTGAAAGCCGTCTTATTAGAAAAATCTAAATTGATGGTCTTATCTTATTTACGTCGTTGGAAACGTGATAGATTGTTAAATGGGGGTGCTAATCTTTCAAATCGACATCTTGATACGGTTGAGTTTTCTTTTGAACCTTTTTCGTGCCATCTGAAACTGATGATAATTGTTTTTGTTCTTTAGATTGTAGATACTGCTCTTGCTGAACTTTTAGCGGAAAGAAGAGGAATTGATCAAAACTCTTACAAAGATTTGAAATTGTTACTTGATAGACCTAATACGTGTATACCAGCAGAATTAGAGATCATTTTACAAAAAAATCAATGTTTTACACTTTTAGGTGAATTGTATTATAGATTAAATAATCTTCCAAAAGTATTGGAAACTTGGTCAAGGTATGATTTAGTTCCTCTGCGATTGCGCCTAGATTAGTCAAGTCACTGAGCTGATTTGATGTGTTTTTTTTGGATAGACTTCATGATAAAGAATGGGAAGACGATTCATTTGCGGAACCATTAGAACAGATGGTAAACTTATTACAAAAAACAGATCAATTAAACCTAGTAACTCATTACGCGATTTGGCTAGCTAAACATGATTGGAATTTATCTATCAAACTTTTAACTGAATCATTGGTTTCAGAATCGATTGATATAAAAGAAACTTTAATCAAATTAAAAGAAGTGAATGAAGATGTGGTAGAAGTTTATCTTGAACATCTTGTGTTACGTCATCATTCTTCAAGAAGGAGTAAAAAAAGACAGGGGTCTTTGAGTGCTGATTTGGCAGGGTTGAGGACTTCTTTGATTCTTGGTTATTTGGGTAGACTTAAAGAAGGGATGAAACCTCAATTGGTCAATGGAAAACCTCAAAGTACAGTGATTGGTGACTTGTTTAGGAAGTTGATTGATAGGTATCTTTTGGAAACTTCAACTGGATCATCAAATATGCCGAATTTTGTGGATTATCTTTTAAAGGTTCATTTAGAATTGAATGATTTACCTAAATCTGATCCTAATTCGCTAGATAGGTTTGGTCATCAAGATCCGATTTTAACTCGATTGAAATTGATGGTTTGTTTGGATCCTTTGGAGCGCAATGGCGAAGATGGGTATGATGTGACTAGGGTTAGACGAGCTTTGGAGGATATGGGCGGGTGTTCTGAGATGATGGCGTTTGAAAGAGCTATGGTATATTCTAAAGTACGTCTCTGTCAACTACCCTTAATGTGATCCATTGATTTGTTTTTGATGGTAAATTGGATTTCACTCTTTAGTTGAAGATGCATAGACCTGCACTTTCTTTACTTGCAGTGACTTTACAAGATTTGAAATTAAGTGAAAGATATTGTCTTAAATCTGGATCATTATTAAGTATAAATCAAGTGAAAAGTATTTTACAAAGATCTGAATTACTTGCTTCAACCTCAAATCCAATGACGAATTCGAACCATGAAAAGAAAGACGAAAACCAATCTAAAGAATTGCTTTTGATTTTATTAGATTTAATGATCAATTCATCTTCTCAAACAAGTAGTGAAGGTAGTAGGAAAAAAGAAGAATCGATTGGAAACTTATTAAAGAAACATACGCCTTTACTTGAAGCGGAAAAAACATTAAAGGTTTTACCGGACGAGTTCTTATTGAAAAATTTAGAAGATCATTTAAAGAGGTCGTTGAGGTTTTCGAATCATTTAAGGTTTGAGAACCGGTTGATTAAGGGGATTTCTGGGGGACTTGAGTTGAGGACTTTGGAAGGTTTGAAAACTTCGGAATGATTGTGGGTTTGGAGCATTGAGTGATTGGGTTTTTGGAAGGGCATATGGACTGGGAATAGATGGGTCAAGAGCAAATGGGGGTTTGCGGATATGAAAGATAAAGTTGGGTTTTGATTTTTTTGTAATTGATTGGATTGTATTTTTTATGAATGATATACATCTTTGGACGTTGAATGATTTTGTAAGCAAAAAACATAATTGATTAAAATTGAAAAGTTTGAAAGTAAAAAGAGCGAGGATGTCTATGGAAAGAAATCAAGAAAAGAACCAACAAAAATCGTAAGATTGGATTGGATTGGATTGGATTCTATCTTTATACTATTGGGAATCCTGAAGGTGTACATAATCGTTTTATTGGATAAGATCATCATGGACGGGGTTCTCTTCTCAATCTGGAAGCTTGATTAGTCTGAGTATAAAGTAAGAGAGTCCATGTGAGTAATTAATGTACATATATTTTGATTGAGTCTTGAATGTTTCAAAGTGTTGTGAACATGTGAGATTGAGATGGTTGCGTTTATGATTGGTTTTGTGATTGATAATTAACTGCATAGATATCTTGTTGATTTTCAGTTGAAGTAATGACTTTTTCAAACACTATGATCTCATTAAATCCAACCTTTGGGGGGAGGTGAAACCCGAAAGTGAGCCGAAAAGGCCGTTCCTGGAGTTGTTAGGATCAAAACCTTTCTTGTTAGACCCAGCTTATGACTCACTGTTTGAGTTCAGCTCACATTGGATACTGGGTTCGTAAGAGTCAGCTGCATGTATAGAAGTATTTTGTGGTTTACGCTTTCCTTCAGAATCACGTCCTAGACCTCAGCAAATGCTCTTTGCTGGCTACTTGACTTCAGATATGCGGTCAGCATGGATTTATGCTGATATATATCTTTGGAGAAGCTCTAATCGTAAGTATACATTGAGGTTTCAACAATCACTCTAGCATCACCTTGACTTGTAAAGATCAGTATGATTCTTTATTCAAAGTCATTGATCATCTATAAAATCTCTCCTGAATACAGATCTGAATCTGAGATAATCTCTGATTGATCAAGGTTGTGATAGCTTGCATTATAATGCAAAAGACTATCATTTGATTGGGATCGGATTATCTTTTGGGCAGGATACAAAGGCGGAAGACGTTTTATGCTGGTTGTGTTGGAGAGGTCAACCCAGCTTGTGATTGAAAAGATCTTGATAGATAAGTAAGATACATAACCACTCTCAAAGGGATTATTTTTGTTCTTCAAAGGGTAGCGCAAGATAAACAATAACTGAGGTTTTTGTAATTTATCTATGCTCCTGGTCAGCAATGGTCCATGGTACATGCCGCAAGGAAATCAACTCTTTTCAGTGATTTTGATATTTTTGAAATGGCTGATAAGATCTGAACTGACCCATGATTACACCGAGATTATGTAAATTGTCAGGGCATTGATGTTTCACAAAACTGAGATTAGTACACTCTGAAGAAATTGGAATTAAGGTTAAGAAAAGAAAAAATCAATCTTGAAATAAGAGACCAGTTCATAAACCAGTCAAAGGATTGAAAATACTGATTGATGGAGTAAGTAATGACCAGAAGGCTGGGGTACGTATGTATACCTCTTGTCTGACGATTGCTCGAACTGATACTCTCAATGCAAGGGATTGATGACCTAAGATGATTTGTGTAAATTCAATTCCTTTGTAATCAGCTTTACTGATATATGTAAGGTCATTAAGATCGGCTTCTCGATCGCTTATATACCCTAATACCAGCAAGATGTGTACTCGCAGTTATGCGCAGGGTTAAGCTTAACTAAGCTGTCGCTTTTATATACATCGTCATCCCTGAAAAACTGATGAGATGAAGCGCTCCCGTTTCAAAAGAGCTCAGGTCTTACACTGTCAAGCCCCTCTTCGAGGGCGCGGCGAACGCGCTCGTGAGGGGTTCAGTTAAGCTTATCGTCTCTGCGAGGTGTCTTTAACATCATCGACGTCACTCAACCGAACGCTACCAACCCTGTTCAAGCTCGATAACGTCTTGACCAGAGTTGCCATAACATTCCATGTCATCATTTCTTTGCCTGATCCATGTCGCAAATTCTTTTGATACAGATTTGGTAGTGTAGGTAAGCTGGTCAGATTCTATAAAAAGGAGGCTTTTCTTCGCTCTGGTTTCCTCACCACCTCCATATCATAAATTCAGGTGACATTCTCTTGCTCTGTTTTGCATTGAATCCTGGTGGCCAAATCCCCGTTGCTTATTCTTTCACTTCAAATTGTGTCCATAAATCATACTTCTTCATACAACAGACTTCAGCTAGTGGCTACTCAACTCTTGTCCATTCTCAAACTTTACTAGCCCTTGTACCATCCATCCCAAAGAGGTTTACCCAGCTGAAGTGCCTTAGCAGTGTCCTCTTACAAAAGCAACTTTCCCCAAACAGCTCTGATTACCTAGACAGTATCCTCATTGTCACATTTTCAAGTTTTACTGACCTTCTAGTATTGTACACGTTTGGGTTCAAGATGGAAAGAAACTCTCAAGAGATGGCAGCCTTTGACAAGGTAAGATAAAATTCACTCAGAAAGATCTAATGAGAAATTGGGATTTGCCTCTTGACAGATCAATTTATAACATGTTCATTAGGTTCAAGATCTCCACACAAATATTTTGAAGTTGAGCAATTTGAACAATCAAGAAAACACATCAAGAACAGAGGTTGAGACTGTATCAGTAAGTTTGAAAATTGAGTTTCAGAATCCCACCAAAAAAACTGACCAAGGCTGTTTGATCCAATTTGATAGAATGTTGATCATTCTTGCCTTAAAGCAGAGCGTGAAGATTGTAACTTTATCTCTACTTTGTTCTCATCTAGCTATCTTTAGGACCAAAATGATTAGATATAATCTTGTTTTATGCAATGAGGAGACATTACAGATGGCCCAAAAAACCAATGGTAGCATTTGGATTCAGTTGATCTTGTATCTGTCATAAGTGCATAAGTTCATTTTTTTCTAAAGAAGTTAGCTTGGGTTGATCACCTCCCATCACTTGTATAAAAAAAACTTGACTCTTCTGAAATGTCATTTAGCCCAGTTCTTCTACAGCCTCACTCCCTTACACCTTGATTTTGTTCCTCAATGACACATCCCAATTGAAAAGACTGTTCAATGCACAGGCTTTGGTCAACAGCTCAGGCAACAGTGTACTCCACCTTGCACTGATTTTGAGTAGATCAAATTGCATCCACAGGTATGAAATTACATGGGCCATTCCTTGACATGTTTTTGAACCATGTGTTCTCTTCAAATAGAAGAGTTTTCTTTCAAGCAGGTCCTTAGTCATGTCTAATACATCTTTTTCTGGAACTGATAGTCAGTTCTGCGCTTTTGGTTATTAAGTAAAAGTAGAGACTATCACAAAGATGGGAGATAAATAAGAGACAAAGATTAGATTCCAAATAGAAAACACACACACAAAGAGACTTTGTTTTTGAAGTATTTTGAAGATGATTTATCTATTTACAAGCTGTGTTGAGGCATGTTTGAGTCTTGGATTGTCCTCTTTTGAAATGGTATCTAGTAGTGCAATATACTCTTTTAATGGATCCTTCAAGATAAATCTTTTGTGCCGATGATGAGGGTTGTGTCAGAAATGAATGCGATGTACTATAAACAAAGAAGAAGCGAGTTGATCACCCTAGCTCACCCGTCTTAATCGAATAGATGTGAAAGGTATGGGTTCAATCGAATAGCTCTTGAGTGTCTCTGTGCTGCTAGAAACTGGTTTCCTTGTCTTTCTTGATTGACAGAGTTGAGATCGTACGATTGATAATTAATGTCGTCCAATGCTTGGTCATCATCACCGAACTTCTTAAATTCAATCATACTATTTTCACCGTCAAAGAGAGGATCGACAGTTTGTGCGACGTCGCCGCACCCAAGAGTTCTTTGTGATAAAGAGACGAATTCCTCCATGTTTATTGCTTCGACTGGTTCTTCGTCACAATCTATAGCAGCAGATGATCCGGGGATAGTTCCGTCGTTTGATAACAATTCAGAGTTAAATCCCCACTTGCTTTCAACTCCTTCTGCTGATTCATTGATGCGATTGTCCCAGTCGTCATCGGCAATAAGAGAATCGATGCATTCGGTCCATGAACAGTTTTCGAGTGAAATTGGCACATTCAGTAGCTTTACCTCAGATAAGACAACGGCCGCAGATTTGACATTTTGAAAGATGGTACAGTGTTCTGCGCAACAGTCTACGAAGAGGGAATCAAAAGTGCTTTTGGATCCACTGGAGGTCTTCTCTTCTGATTCAGAAGAGTAGCAAGATAAACTTTCTGCAGATAGCGAGCTTGTAGGTGACTCAGGGATTTCGATATCATGTATACTATCGTCACCATCGAATGGCGAATTCGATAATGTATCGCAGTATTCTCCCGCATTATCAATTTCTGATTTTGTAGAAGCGGTACGTTGATCTTGCGGTGATGTGTCCTAGAAAGCCGATCAATTATCAGAATGTAGCTCAACTGCTCATGAAATAAGCTATAGCACTAAAACATACCTCAATACCCATTTGTGGTGCCCATATGAGGAGCTCATTGCTCGGAAAGAAGTCAGAGGGATGCAGTTGGATGACATCCTGATGACGCGATGATCAAAAGGTCAAAGACGTTGCTTCTCGCTCAAGCTGAAAATTATCGCTTACTTTCTGTAGGCTTGTTGAATCTTCAAGGCTCGTGTTTTGGGCGTACTGGCGAACGGCTTCCATCATATGAAACCAAGGCTCCTTGGCAGATATCTCGGCGATAATCAAGTCAAGAGATGCGAAGCACATTTTTGGTACCTAAGTTGTACGGTTGGTTTCTGACTGGTACGATTAAGAGTGCGTATTAATGAAGGAGGTCTAGAGCAGAGACTTGAATGAGAGATGAAGAATGATAAAGGCGGTGAAGCTTCTATCAGGAAGTCGAAAGGATCGTCAATAATAAGCCGCCGGGTGCAATGATAATGATATAGTAGGCTGATATATGGATAGATAAGAGAGTAAGATGATGAATGCGAGAAACAAGAAGAGGTGTGCGAAGAGAACAAAAAAGACTTGGAGAAACATACCTTCATTTATAGGCTTCCAGTCACGTAAAGACTATCTTTTCTTGTGCCAGCTTGTGCGCCATAAAGATTGATACTGTCAGTCAGAGTGAAGTTGTATCCCGTCAGATGGTTTGAGTCACGCTTCAATGTCCTGCTAACTCGGAGAAAGTCTGCTAGAGCGAGACCGATTATGATTATGACCGAGGTCTGAGTTCTGCGCATCAAATAGTCTTTCGTCGTTATGTGCCAGAGGTCAAGCTCGGATTATGCAGTTGAATGTCCATTATGCTCAAGTCCAGGTCTGTGGAGAACCTGATTAAAGATGCGGACTAATTTGTTCCACTGGTCGTTATTTTACCCTAAAACGTGCCTTGAAGGAATTATGGAAGAGACCAGGTGAGAACTGAAGACCACCTCTGGTATCTTGAGGCCTTAGGGTTGATTGTCAAGTCTCTTTTCGTCTTCGACTACCCTTCTTGGCCGATAAGATGATGTTCCATTCCTCGAAACTGTGCAAGGAAGCAGCGAATCATCACACCAAAGCCGTTCCTGAGCTACCGAGAAGTCAAAGCTCTATTGACCAATCGCCGAAGACATCCACCTGACACAAGAGTTGCGAATAGAATGTGAGCTTTGAGAACATGCCCGCTTGATTGGCGGGTTAGCTTTTCGTATGCTGATATCAATTCCTTGTCCGACCGTTTATCTCATCTTCAACCTTGATGAGTATAACGCCGCTCGCCCCGTCAGATCTGTAAACATTTCTCCCGCAAGTAAAATGCCTCACCAAATCAAGTAACTTCGACTTTGTTCATGATTCTCAAGCTTCCGGGAGTGTAGGGTACACTCCAGTAGGTTTTTTTTGGTAAAGATGACGTAATCTTACAAGAGCAAAGAATTTTATGCTTGAATCAACACGTTGATATATTCTTAGATTGATACTGTATACTTTTGCGTGTAATGGCTGTTTGATTCTGCTATGTTTAATGTGAGCAGCAAGGAGAGAAAGATAGTATAGTTTCTGATCAGCTTGAAACCGCGAAGGCGTAAGAGGAGAAAAACGCGAGTTTATTTTGAATCACAGTCAATGTAGTGAAGGTGATGCCGACCGCGCTGCACGCAACATGGTAAACACCTTCCATTGCGGATAGGTCAGCATTATGATTTATTGAGAAGGAGCTTAAAAAGATTCATCAGCTGGTTTCGATTCTGATCTATAGTTTGCCTATTGAGAACCATTCTCGTGGCAGAAAATATCAATCACACTAAAGAAATGAGAAAGCTCTCTATATAGGAGTGAACCACACCGCCGCTTCCAGTGTCTAGGGACATGTACTACTTCCTACCCTAGTGTGTCGCGGGATCCTCAAGTTCTAGACACTGGACAATTGGAGACACGATGTCACGTTACAGACATGATTGACAAGTCAAGAGGTGTGCTTTGAATCGCATTTTGAGTTGAAAGGTAAAATGCAACAAGATTCGCCCATTTGCAGTTTTTTGAGGCCACCGTTCTTCAAGAAACCCTTGAAACTCAGGAATACTGCCACTCCTTTTGAATGCCTACAGGATTTCAAGGCTTCCCTGGTCTCTGGACTCACGTTTGAATCAGATCGAATCGAAGTTGCATCTGGGAGATCAACAGATAATGACACTCGAGGTGATTGTGCAGGTGCTAAAGCCAACGACTGCAAGTCATTACGGGAAGGCAAATTATTCATTCATTGGATTATTCATCAGCGATATTTCCCTTTCATCTGCCTGCCCTCATCCTCGCAGAACCACGCGAATGATGATTTTAACCAAGCTATACTCATTTCTATCAAAACTCATCTATCTAGACATTGTCGCTAGTAAGTATGTTGGAAATGTTGATATAAGGTTCGTCTTATGGTATGAATTATAAACAGGAAGCAGAGCTCTTTTGACTGGTATCTTGATCTTTGATCGTGCGTTCGACAATCACAATCCATGAAATGATAAAGTAGGAAGCACGGGTGTATCAAGGAGCTGGCACTGGCGTAGGTTTTGATCGGGATATTGGTAATTGCTCGGTAAGCCCCAGCGCGGCTGCTCTTCTCCTTCGTTTGACTTTCCACCATCCTGGATCTGGTTTCTGTCTGGCGGGAGTACTGGGCTGGATTTCGGACTTAGATCCATCAATGGGCTTCCATCGCCGGTGCAATATCCGTTCAGGTTCTTTATTCAGCATTTGTGCTGCTTTGCTTAGATTTGCGCGCACTTCACTTGGGAAGAGAGTAAGGTTCCGACCGGATCCTAAAAACAAGAATGAATGGTAAGCTAGCTTCTCGATGATTTGGGCATTTAGACGGATGGTCAAAGTTGGTTTTACGAACTTGTGATGATTCCAGGGATCCTGAGTCGCCCGTCTGGTAAAATCCGCGTACCCAAAGGCAGTAGACCTACAATGGATCATCTAACGTCAGCATTGAACCGCTTACTTCAGCTACTCGAAATAACAAATTACCCCGTCTCCTGAATCGAGACAGTGTGCCTTGAAGTCCACGACGAGTCGAAGCAACAAGGAAGCGGAGAGGGACACGAGCCTCAGACTTTGGCGTAGATGTCTTGGCTCGAAGATGGGACAGGTCTTTGGGATGATTGACTGAGGGCGTAAGGCAACAAAGGGTGAGTTTTTTGGAAAACGAATGTTTCATTGCGTTCACAAAAACTTACTGATCCCTCCGGCTCTTAGCAATCGAAGAGCACTCTCGGTAGGCTGTGCACCGACACCANAAGCCAATAACGGATGCGATTGACATCCCATCGAATATCTTTGCGCACTTCACGTAGTCCACCATCTGCAATACCCCTAGCAATTTTCTTGATAGCGTCGGGTTCCCTGTTACGAGCCTGCTGGATGGATTGAACTAAATCGATCAATGACGGCTGCTTGACCCGAAGTACAGGATGTGGTGTAAAAACACCGAGTTGTTCAAGTGGTTTGGCATCTCGTCTTTTGGGAGCTTGAATGGCTACGAGATGGAACAAGGGGTGATTTCTTGGACCAGAACGAGCAAGCCGGATTCGAACGACCATTTGAAAGGGTTCTTGCTGGGATATAAAGAGGAAAGTAACCGGCAGTACGTCTCACAGCTCGAGTTGTGAGATTGAGAAATCGAAAGATTTTCAGGGTCGGTGTCGGACCCGGTCCATCAGCTTGTAGCACTTCATGCCCGAGGCTGCCCCGTGAGCCAAAGGAAATTTGTGGCAACCTGTTCATCATGAAAAAGCAAACTTAACAAAGTCCACTCGCTCCTCGCGAGGCGTCGAGCGAGGCCAAAGGAGCAAACCATTAATTTACCTTCACAAGAATCAGCAATTAAATCGAAGGCAAAGATTTATATCAATTGGTTAAATGTGATGATATACTCAACGAACACCTTGACTGAGATTTGGAGGTGAGCTCAGGTCCAAAAGAGAACAGAATCTAAATCTCTCGATCACGACTTTCATACCTATTGAAAAATTGAATCAGGTAATAGCGGCCCTAGGGCTACATTTATGAATCATCTGCTCTCAAGAGCCTTCCTTATGACGGCGATGCCTGGAACCACGTCTCCCTCAGTGAATTTCATTTTTGCATTCTATGCTTCATCATCATGTATCTGTAACTGTTAGAATGTTGTAAAATTTTGTAAATTCATCGCTTCCCACATTCATAGCAATCACTTACCGATTGTCTCTGCTTGTTGGAATGTTAATGTGTTTGAATCCGCGCACCCACCCAGGGAGCTTTCAGATTCCATAAGGTTTGAGGATGTTTGAGGACAATATGTTCTTTCTCATATCTTTCTTGCACGTTGTGGATATCTTCTTGACCTAGATTGGCCCTGTAAAACATTTGAACCACAATTGCTTCAGATGGAGCAAGAATGCTTAGCGCCACACAACCCTTTTCGCGGAAAAAATATCTGAAGACCTGTTCATAGCAATACTTTTTCGCAACCAGAAACCTCCAGAGCTAAGTCCTATCGCAGGCACGTACAATTAAGTTTGCTCACTTGAGTTTGATTCAGTCTTTGAAAAGATTTCAAAATCACCTTCACAATTGTCGACTCTCAGTCACCTGTACAATATCATCTCTAGAGCTCATTTAACTCACCAAAATGAATTTCTCTACTCGCCACTACGTTATGATTATCTCTGTTGTTTTGAACCTGATACAAGAAAGCAAACAAGGTTTACCCTACCAGAATGATGTGGTGTGCAGCTGGGGCTTTGTAAACTCCTACGACAGCGGGAATTCCAGTAAGTAAATGGTCTCTGGCAGAGATCATGAACCCAATTAAAAATTGTGACCTTGATATATTGTACTCAAATAGATGTCTTGGACTTGAATGTCTAAATTGCGACGACGGCAACAATGACTATCTTTTTGCCAGAAATCAGTGTCGTACCAAAACAAGTAAGCAATTGTTGAATACATAGTTTTCTCGCTCTGCAATGAGCTATGTATACTACTGACGTTAGGTGAACTATTTACAACCAGGTTAGCCTGCTGAAGGGGTCGACTGTAAACAAGGTGGCTCACGCGTCGAAGGCGTCAAGTGCAGCCGATACACATTTATGTATAACCGCCAAAAAGTCAGGGACAGTTATGTCGGTGAGTAGACCGATTCCTTGCAGATATCAAACTAGATTTACCGATGCTGAAATCCTCATATGCCTGCGATCGTGTATAACCAAGATTGGACATATTGGGACGACCCGACAGACCCCGGCTCCATTGCCCAATATTACCAATGTGGAAGTTTGAATAACATTTATCGTGAGTCGTCTTCTACTAGTGCTCAACCGAGATGAACACAAAGTCTTAATATGCCATCATCCGACTGGGGAAATTTAGATTGTTCAGGTGTCCCAAAGGGCATGTCCAAAGACAACAACTTTCCCTGAGAGTGGCAAGAATTCCCCAGACCGTACACACAACTGAACATATCTCAGATACCAAGGTGAAGATCATTATAAATTAAAATTACAAGACTGTTACTGGATAGTACGAGAACAGTCTTTCCTTTCACGCTACTTCCTTCTTTAATCACATGAGTTGTCATTGAAGTCTATAAGCCAAGAAACAAGAACTAAACTCAGTATCTAATTTTCCCTTGCATTCTTGAGCCTCTTTCCCCTCCCAGTTGTGCTCTCAATTCCAAACAGTAGAAATGAAATCAAGTTACGAATAATATTAAGACCAACTGTTGAGAAACAATAATCACAAACAAACGTATTGTTCTGAACTAGAGATGAGGGCTAGAGTCATACATATGTGTTTTCACAGGTTTGAAGACCCACCGATGATGTACGAAGCATCGGTTGTAAGGAATCATCCACACGATTTCTACTCTTGAATCATCTCCTCAGATTGTTCATGCTTTTCCGTCGCGCTTTGTCGTGGTTGTTCGACTTCATATCTTGTTATTCAAACTTGAACGTCTTGAGCTTTTTGTGACTGTCTTTTGAACCTGCCTCATCGAAGAGTTGATCTTCTCAGCCCTTTCCTTTCCTATCTTTCACGTCCTCCTTTCTGCCTTCCTAAAACTCTTATCCTGGATCTCAATTCTTGCATCCCAGTACAAGCCTCTCAAAATCCCGCTCCCGAGATTTTATCCTGCCATCTCTGCTCCAATTGTTACATATGGCGACAAACATCAATGTCCCTACCAAGCCTCAAATAAAATCTATTCCCTCCTCTGTATGAAGAAGACCCCCACTTTCTCAGAAGTGAGTATGGGCCACGCCTTCGAGAAGCACTAAAAAAGGTTAATCAAGATCCCGGTTTTTACACCTGATCCTGCGGTCCAATCTCCATAGAAAGCTATCATATAGACTGCGATCTGAAGCCTAGAGCAATCTTTGGAGAGCTTTAGGGAGTTTTCAGTTGGAAGTTGGGAAACGACACGGGAAACCATCGTTGGGATGTCAAGAGGTAGGTGGCTTGAATGCCAGAACGATGTAGTCGTTTCGCACCCCAACATGTTTCAGGAGTGAGTGAGAAGCGATGTCGTTCTTTGCACATCACGAGCAAGAGGGCATGTTTTGGCTCTTTAAACGAGCATCAGCTGGACAAAATTTCTTGAAAGTGTCTCGTCCTGAGGCTGAAGCAACGATTGGTGATCAGATAATTACAAGGATGTAGGTGTACATACAAAACCACTCAAGGATGATTTGTCATTCCATGGGCCATGGTTCATATCACACATATCAGAGTTTGCCACATCCGGACTGATCCGTCAAGAAAGAAAGGGGAGAATTAGTGAAGAGACTCCCGAGATTAAAAGCCTCGAGCAACATCTCAATATTCTTCATCTTCATTTTTCATACAAGTTTGAAGTCCAAATATATCCAAAGTCAGAATGGACAATGCAGTAAATTTGACAGAAGACTTCAAGTTTGACGATGATATTCTTCGAATGCACAATCACACACGAATCACTGAAATATACTTGGGGCGAGAGCTTCGATCGTTGAACACACATTTCAACCCAAGTTTGAAGCAACTTCATGTTGAGAGCAGTGATCAGATACTCATTTGGTTTCTCGTCAATCTGATTGGACTACATCCTCAATGGGGCATTAGTGTTTCGATACTTGAACTTCATTGATCTTGATGTTTCTTGCATGGTGTTGTGATATTTATATCTGGAGAAGTAGCTGCGGAAAACTTGAGCTGATCAAGTTTATGCAATCCCCGAGTGAGAGTGACGGTCAGAAGATCCGGTCCGATGCAGACTATGTATACAGCATTTTTCGAAACTGTAGTTTTTGATAATGACGTGTATGTAAACTGGATTGTAGAGTGAAGCCGTCTTGTTGACCCTGAACCAATCGAAACTCACTTCGATCATTCACTATTCTCAAGTCAACTTATACAAACTTCCAATCTTCTTCAACTTCTTAGCATGGTAGTAAGTCATCGTCTCTCTCTTTTCTTATCTTCACTTTCGTTAGACTGACAACATCCTTTTTGATCAGGTCCTCGCAGCCGCTGTCGTCACAAAAGGCGGAAAACGTACGTCATCTGGCCATCATTCTAGATTCTATTCGTGTCAAGCGCATTCTTGATCATTGTTTCTCCCCGTAGCCGTCATCGCTAGAGTATTCAAGGAACTACCCCGTGCGAGGATCGAGTCACTACTTTCGACCTTTCCAAAGCTTGTACCGCCTTCATCTCAACACACCGTGATCGATGACCCTGCATCTGCTATCCGTTATGTCTATCAACCACTTGAGGATCTTTGGCTGGTTGTCCTCACAAATCGTCAAAGCAACATTCTCCAAGATATCGACACTCTCCACCTACTCTCAAGGATAGTCTCTGACTTTTGCCGTGGTTCTGTGACTGAGTCAGAGGTCTTGAGCAGAAGCTTTGAAGTTCTCAGTAGTTTCGATGAAGTGGTCTCTATGGGTTACCGTGAAAAGGTTGATCTCAATGGGATTAGAAGTGTAATGGAAATGGAAAGTCATGAAGAAAAGATTCAAGAGATCATCGCCAAAGTCAGTCCCTTTCTCAGTGATCACTATCCCTCCATTGAACATGCCTTCCTAATGATGATTTCCAATCCGCACACTATCTGCTTCACATAGAACAAAGAGCAGGAGGCCAAGGAGGAACTCAAAAGGCGCGCCAAACAGCTCGACATGCAACGTCGGGATGCCGCCAAACGAGGTCAAGCTGATGTCTATTCGGCCGGTATGGTGGGTCTTTCAAACCCCTTTCTATCATTTTCGAGTCGAATCTCATTGGCAATGCGGCCCATCAGCAAGGATCTGGCGGTGGCGGATATGATCGACCGTATCAACCTCCACAAGTCGTACCCACGATTCGGGACGATCCTTACAGGTAGATATATGATTTGTTTGGTAAACTCTCGCGCAATCAGATCGAAAGTTGACATGGACTAATCCCTCAGTCGACCGTCAGCACCCGCTGCTAAACCGTTCAAGACAAAGGGTATGCAACTGGGGAGCAAAGGCAAAAGTGGGCATGGTCAAGGTGGATTATTGGACGCATTGGTCAGCTTTCATTTCAAGCCGGCCTCTGATTTCTTACTTTTGCTATCACTCAATTTTTTTTGCGCTTGTGATAGGGAGATGACTATGTCGCACCCGAGNCCTCTGATTTCTTACTTTTGCTATCACTCAATTTTTTGCGCTTGTGATAGGGAGATGACTATGTCGCACCCGAGCCTCAACTTGCCGCTGTCAATACTACATCTCATTCTGGACTTCCAAGTCCAACCCCGGCCCCACAATCTGCTACCACGAAAGCTGATGTCAACCCATTCGCACCTGATCATCAAGAGGAGTATGTTTTGAACTCACTCTACTCCAAGCGTACTAACCGCTCAACCATCACTAATGCCCCAAATGATCTTTCCTACTGCGAAGCGTGCATCTCGTTATCCGAGAAAAACTTTCGGCCGAATTAGCTCGAGATGGTGGTGTAGCCGCCAATGCGTCAATGGTTCTTTCAGGCTCACTCGATCTAAAAGTGGGCACAGCAAGTGCATCGAAGATTTGGCTAAAAGTTCAAAGCGCTGTCAATAAAGGACTACTAAGTGCTGGTGATCTACAATTCAAGACACATCCTAACGTCGACAAAAAAGCTTGGGCAGAAAATCAGGTGATCAAACTGAAAGATCCAGCTAGGGGTTTCCCAGTCGGTCAAGGATTGGGAGTTCTGAAATGGCGACTGATGACCAAGGATGAAACTCTAATTCCTGTCTCAAGTTTGTAACTTTTTGTTGTTCCGCCGAGTCTTCCAAAAGGAGTTGAGTACTGACCCTGATTGTCTTCTTTTTCGTCCTTCTGACGGGTCTACTCAGTTAACTGCTGGCCCACTCAAAATGACGATGGAAGCTGCGATGTGAACATCGAATATGAGGCCGAAAATGAACACATTCAGCTCCACAACCTGGTCATAACCCTCCAACTTCCGTTAGTTTGACCTTTTCCTTGATTCTGTTTGGGTTGGCAATTTTGGAACTAACTGTATGACAATGATCAGTGAAGGATCTGCACCAAATGTGACGCAATGTGATGGAGCATGGAAGCTTCAAACAGAAGATGGTACTTGGGCGTTACAATGGTCAATTGCGCCTGATGAGTCTGGTGTCGCGCCCAGTACGGGTACGATGGAATTCAACTGTCCAAGGGCAGAGACGGACTCATTTTTCCCTGTGACAGTGGACTTCATCAGCGAGAAAGGGTTATGCCAAGTCTCGGTACGCTCTCTGAATGTTTCCCAAGCCCAGTGGATGTACTGACTAATCCCATTATCCAACCCTCAGGTGGACGAGGTATCTAACATTGAAGGGGACGAGGCAGTAGAGTTTTCAACTGATAGCTTGTTGAATACGGATGAGTACTTTGTGGCATGATTGTTTCATTATTGGTGTCTTTGTGTATGTAGTTAGAATGAGAGTGCCTTTTTAGGCAATCAGGGAGGTCCAAAGTCATAGATTTTATAAACAGATCACAATTTGGAGCTACAATTATTGCAATTGCATCATGCACAGCTGGACTCTGTTTTTTCAGAATGATGATGATAATGTTGCAGGACTATCTCTGCCTGTGCAGCTTGCAGTACTGTCCCATCCAAATCCATGACTACCACTGAACTTGTGACAGGGACTGGTTCACTTACAATTGAGATGTCTTCTGGATTTGGATCGAGCTCTTGAACTTCAGGATTGCTTTCTTCAACTTCATCATGTGCTTGCCATTCTCGACCCAATAAACCATTCAATACTACTTTTGCTCCAAATTTCGCACCATCAACTGCTAACGCTCCTTTGGAACACGAAAAACGTGACAAAAGGCCTGGATACAGAGATACGTCAGAGACCAGTCATCACAAAGTACGAACCATAACAAATATGCCGACTAACAAGATCTACAGCCATTTTCGCATTCACATTTGTTGAGTGTCTCCGTTGCAGTTGTTAAGAGCTGCAGTAATTGTTCAAATGCTTTGATAGAGACACCTCCAGACTTACTTGGATGGTCATAAAGAATCAACCTTTAGAAGAAACCCGTAAGAAAGCAATACAAACCACACAAGTTGATTTGTTTCAACATTGTTCACGTAGGGATTTATAGATCAAGGCTCAAAGATCTTACGTACCTAGCTGGTTGACTTTTCTTAGACCGCTCAGTTGGCAATGATAAAGGATGATCATACCCACTACAATGTACCTTTAAGTCTTGACCTGCAAGGTTTAGCAATGCGTGTTCGGCAGCATGGATTGCAGTAGGTAAATGAATTGAATATTTTCGTAGAGTGATGATCGCTATCGATGGTAAATCTATCCATAAACCCTTTGAGTTTTGGATCAAAGGATCAGTCTTAAGTTCATAGCTGTCTAAGACATTTTGTCGCCGGTCTAGTTTAAGATACCCGTATATCGTCGAAGTGACTGTATATGGAAAAAGATAAGAAGAAAGAAAGGTACTTGATTCAATCACTGTGTCTTAAGTGACGTATGTACAATGAATGAGAGAAGGGGAGCTCAACGTTTGATTGTACCGTAGCAAGCAAAGCTAAAATAATTCGAGATAGCTTTGATTTTCATCGTTCTCATCGGATCAAGTTCATTAAGTTCTCGAGGTCGAGTCAGATAATCTACATCAACTTCTCGTAGCTTACAAATTGCTCCTGCATGATTGACATTGATGACTTGAAATGTACGACCTTGATGAATGAAGATGGCACCTTCATAACACTCATACATAACTCTAGATGATTCAATCTCTTCTAGAATCTTAGGTTCCTCAGCTTTACTCACATCTACAATCGAGTAAGATGTCTCTTCATTTTTGCGGATGGAGACATGCTGAGCTGGACTCGGTTGGAAGCGCGGATGTGGATGAAAATATCCATGTTTGTCTTCGATGAGTCTCGATTGGCATAAAGAGGGTAGATCAGCTCCAAAGTAAACTTGATCGTCTTTTGGATGGATTGGAATCTCGTCAGCTGCGCATTGGAGGTGCCCTGCAACAATGACGTCGTTATCAAGATCAAGGCGTATCTCGCTATGAGGTGCGTCGAATAAATCCTCAGGATGTTCAGCAAAATGTTGATTGGAGGGGCCTCGGTCTAAGATTAACATCGCCAAAGACTCCTTATTCCTACGTCCGGCTCTTCCTGCTTGTTGTCGAAATCCTGATAAGCTATGAGGGAATCCAACTGTAAGAACTGCATCCAGCATTCCGATATCTATGCCTAGCTCTAGCGCAGTGGTCGCAACGATGCCTAACAGTTCACCACTAAACATCTCTTGTTCGATTACTCGACGTTCTTGTGGAGTGTAGCCTGATCGGTAAGATTTGACGCGTGAGCTGAGATCCTCTCGACCTTCACGTTGAAGTTCCTCTCGTACTTGTCTAATCATCAATTCACAAGATTTACGAATTTTACAAAATACAATGGTCCGGATCCCATTTCCAATGAGAAATCGAAATATCCTAGAAGCTTCAGAAATCGAACTAATTCGACCTTGGCTTGGATCTTTTTCATCTACCAATGGTGGATTCCAAATCACATGATGTTTTGCACCACTAGGCGAACCATCTTGAGAAACGAGTTGAACATCCGACAAACTAAAGAGAGTCTTCATATGTTGAACTGGATTTTGAATTGTAGCTGAACAACTAACAAATTGTACACATGGATTACCTACTGCCTCACAGATTCTTCTAAGTCGACGCATGAGAAAAGACATATGAACTCCAAATAAACCTGAGTAGATATGTAATTCGTCAACTACGACAAGTTTAAGATTTTGAAACAGTCGTCTCCAAAGCTGTTCATGAGGTAGGATAGTAAGATGAAGCATGTCAGGATTGGTGAAGATGATATTGACTGTTTCTCGAATTCCTAGACGATCCTCGCGAGGTGTGTCTCCATCAAAAGTGGCCAGTTTGGTTGTTGCCAAGTTTTCACCACATTGGAAGATTAAATCACTCAGTGTACGTTTCTGATCTTGTGCTAATGCTTTCGTGGGAAAGATGTAAAGGCCACAGGAGCTCGGATCTTTCTCTAAAGCTTGTAACATTGGGATTTGATACACAATCGATTTTCCACTAGAAGTACTGGTGCTGACAATCACATTTTTTCCGGCGGAGAGATGATTGATTGCCTCAGCTTGATGTGAAAACAATGATCGAATTTGCTTGGTCGCAAACAAAGCTTGCTCAAGGGTAGAGGATAGACACTGTTTTAGCTCTCCAAAATCAGCCGTTCGAGAAGNTGATTGATTGCCTCAGCTTGATGTGAAAACAATGATTGAATTTGCTTGGTCGCAAACAAAGCTTGCTCAAGGGTAGAGGATAGAGACTGTTTTAGCTCTCCAAAATCAGCCGTTCGAAAAGGTGTAGTACGCTGTCCGGTTGGGACGATCTGATCACGATACTGTGCGTCTTGCTGCATCTCAGATAACAAGGCTTGAATGCTAGGTCGAGTTTCAGGATGATCCAGGTATGACTGAAGTCGCTGTTTGTTATCTTGAATGACTTTCTGATCTCGTGGGGCACTTGAGGGGGAAGGCATGTGATCTAAAGAGGATTCGATGAGAAGATTCACCGGGTCCATCGGTGGCTCGTGGGCAGCGCATGCAGATAGAAGCTCATCGACAGCATCCTTGAATTTTGCATTACGTTTTTCAATCATTTTCGTCATGACTTTGGGTGAGTAGGTGGGCATCAATAACTCTGTCAGGGAGAGAGGTGATGAAGGGAGTTTTTTGCCGCGCGAAGTGCGCGAACTGCCTCGAGAAGTGACTAAGAGATTCGATTTTTGAGGATTCTTCAGCTCTCCATCAAGGAATTGAAATAAGAGGGCTTCATGTGGGTTTTTTGGTTCAGGCATAGGATCCTTTAAAGACGCCTGTTGGTCAGGTAGACTGTATATCTCAAAACTTTTCTTAACAGTATTTTTCTTGTCTGATAACGCCGCAAGAGAGCTTAAGGCCTCCGTCTCAACATAAACAAATCGAATGACTGTTGGAAGTAAAGTCTTGATCTGAGCGATAGAATCAAGGGAAAGTGGACTACGATAAATGGTGAGGGGATTTCAGATGAAGGCTGACTTCTGATCACTTTTTCGAGCTGAATAAAAAGTTCACAATCTGGCTTACGATTTCAACAGGCTCTCCACGCTAGACCTCATATTTTCAATGGTCGTATGAAGATGCTTACGAGCTGAGCAGAATGTGAATACGGTATTCATGGCCTATCAAACGCCAGTTAAATTATTGAAAGAGATCAGTTGGATAATCCAGATTCTAGACTCAGGAAAGATCCTATGGGGCAAACATACTTGGTAGACACGCTGCAAGTTTTTGAAGTGATCTGGCCAATTGTGCAAAAGTGAAGAATTATCAAGACCCTTTCCGGATGATTTGTCATGTTTACTTTTCCTCGGTCTCTTGGACGAGGAAGGAACAGGTAGATCTGAGCTTATGTCCGATTTCTGAACTCGCTTGGACGAGGGTTGGGTGATATTCCCATTCCTGGTAGCGTAAGGGTTCGAGCCGCTCTGAACGGACGATGTCATATCTGGAGACCTGACGCGTCTTTTGCTCATGATGACGATATCTCTTGTTCAGATCAGGTAGGTAGCTGTTAATGTTCGTATGAAACTCGTTGGATCTGACAAGTTATGTGTGAGAATGTTTTGAGTTTGAGCGCGAAAGCATCATGCGTTGACAATAAAACGAAGAGAGGAAGTCAAGACAGGAATAACAAACCCAAGGATTGACAAACTTGGATTTCAGTTGGAAGGAATTTTAAACAAATAGCTCGGATATCGGGTATGTAGCTTCATCAATTATCTGGGTGACCCGCTTCAGCCGGTTCTCGAGTACTCCACCCGGCTCTACCCACACAATCCGACTGGGGGGAGAGCCTTCATGGATGATGCACAGCGGTCTAACGTAAAGTTGACACAATGGCATCCAGAAATGGGGGATCACCCCCAGAATCAGATTTTGGGGGCTGCACATCAGGCATGTTCTCAAGTGTGCCACAGCGGGGTTGCCCAAGAATAGTGGTTGAGTATCAGCCACAATTGAGTCTCAGCAAGCTTATCATCCAGCTTTTGTTCAGAAGGTTATTGAAAAGCTAATTGATCTTCACACTAGGAAACTTCAACAAAAAACTGCAGGGTTGCCTGGGCACAAATGCCAATGGGAGACCAACAGGGCAATATTACTAGTTGACTATTGAGAAAATGTACGGCTTAAGCACCACATGATGGAGATGCATGGAACACTTAGCAAAAAGAAACTGTGTAAAAGAGGATACCAAAGCTATGTTTTCACAAGAATTGTGTATGTTGAAGGAACTCTCAGTGACATTTACAGAATTTATCTCAGAAACATAAGATGTTCAACCTATCAATAATTGATAATCTAGGATTCAACCAATCAAATATGTAAATTTTGTATCAAGGGTCATACATGATCATGCACAACATCTGCAGATATTTTCAAAATATCAATGTTGGTAGCTATTCAAAAGAATTTTTATTCTCAACTTGAAGATACTCATTTTATGTTCAAGACCATCTCACAAGCAAAAGACCCAGAGTGGTTCAAGGAATTGGTATGTGCCTGATTAAAAGCTACAAGGCCTTTACAAACCAAACAAACCTCTTGGGCTTGTTTGAAAGCCTTCCAAGAAGATGACAACTCAAGTAAAGAAAAGACAGAGAAAATGTGTGGGCTTTCCATGAAGAAATTTCCTCACACAAAAGACATTTGAAGAAATCAACAACTCATTGTATCTACAGGTGTGTCTTGAACATATGTAAGAACATAAATGCTAACAAGCATGAGGTACA
>KZ121092.1:7408-18194 GCA_002157025.1 Melampsora abietis-canadensis | reverse complement strand
TGCTTCGGCAGTTTCTAATTGTTTATCTAAGCTCAAGATGGCTTCATGGTTTGGAGGATTGTCCAAATCGCTTATGAAAACAAAAGTCAAGATCAGCAAGGAAAGAAGATGATGAATTTGATCGATGATTTAAGCGTACCTAAAACTGATACTAATAAGCTGCCAAACACAACCAACGCGATATCTAGCAATTACTCCACTCATGATAGTCTGTTGAGATCCACTCTCTAAATATTGACCATCTTTATCATAATTCTCATCTGATGCATCTTGAGCTTCTTTGAATTTAAAATCCAATGGAGATTGTAAACCCCAACGTTTACAGAAAAGTCCTCCCATCTTGAATTCTTGTGCTAAGATAGACATCATTAATCTTCTACGCATATCTTTTTCGAGAAATGTACTATTCCGAAGTTCAGGAATATCATCGGGATCAACATCCTGAAGTTTACGAACAAAAAGTGTAAAAGGTAGGTTGAAGTGAATGCGAAATCTTTTTTGTCAGTTTGAATTCTTACCAGTTGAAGCCGTTTCGCGAGGTTGATAGTCGTAGTGGTGAAATCAATAGCGAAGCCAACAGATTCTCCGTTCTAGGTCATCAAACAACACAGAAAACATATGAGCGATCTGTTTCTATCTTATAAAATATTTAAATTTGGATCACCGAAATGTATCTGTTGAGGAGGTGCAAAATGTTAGTGGAAGTCATGGATGGTACTCTGGACTAGGTCAACTCAGTCTAGAGAGACGCCGCCACTCACAGAGGGAATTGAGATAATATAGCCATCGCACGCAAAGCGTCTATGGTTGGCCGCTTGTGGTAGTCTATCGAGAAGACCGAAAAGGAGAATTTTGGAAGGAAGAAGAGTCAGAAGCTGTCTCAATGAATTTTGTCTGATGAAGTGATGATGATGCTGTACCACCGAGTATCAATGCACTTGTAGCGCATTGTAGCCACATCCTGGCCACTTGCTGCTGAGAAGCTTCGCCAACTGGTAAGCGACTTTCTCGACACTTTTCTTCATTGATCTCATCACTATAAAGGCCCAAACCACAAGTCGCGAAAAGGATCGCTAACCAATGAAGGGATTTGTGACCATCTTGTGAGCTCACTAGTTTCTTGATTGGAATTGATCTTTTGACGATTCGTTCATCTACTTCATTCCAAAACGTTGGCCGATGAAGGATGCGATGGAGCCAGGCACAAGTCCTTTCGTAGCCTTCGAGACACTGAGATACTTGTATTGATGTGGGTATCTTATTTAACAGGGTGGGTATATCGGCCGGCCCATAACCAAGTCCTAGAAGGCCAACACCAGTGGCCTGCGGTTCGCCAACTTCAAAGTGACTCCTTGGGGGGGTTTTAGACACTAATTTATCTACCTACAGCTTGATCCAAGCCAGCAAAGATGAGTGACATTAGTACGTTGTCTTCCTTGTATGATATGGGTCAAAAATGGCAGGTGATAGAGCGTTTGGAGATGACGTTTCATGAAATCAGAGGGTCAGAAACAAGCTACGAACATTGGTTAAGAAAGATTCACAAAATGGACCATCGGGTAGTGGCTTTGGAGGTGTATGCTGCAATTGTTCCAGCTTAGGCACAGCATGACTTATGGCGAATTCGCTCAAATGCGTAGCAAGATTTTCAACTTGGAAAATTGGTGCTTTAGTGATTGGGGAAGAAGTACCATGGCCGATAACTTTCGTCAATCGATCAATACGCATCTCCAAGGCGAGTTTCTCATTCAAAAGACGTCTTTGTAAAAGTGCCGAGTTCGATGAAGTTCTTGCTTTAGCATTGGATTTACTCGATCGAGTACGGATTCTTGAAGAATCTGCTTTGATAACAACTGGGTCAGTAGAGACTCCCAGACTCCCGCTCGCCAAACATTGTCATCTCGACTTACGATCAGGAGGATCGGAGTAACTTGTTCCACTGCGCTCAGCTTGAGGATATATATGTAGGTTTAGATCACATGATCGAGTTTGACCTCTCACAATTGGAGTAGACCAACCATGTCTCACCACCTCAGGAATTGTATCAGAACTCATCTTTAAGAAATTATCAGAAAGTACTTGGAAAACGAAGAAGATGAAGGAAGGATTGATAATAAGTAAGTACAATATGATCGCTACTCAAGAATCCTCGAAAACCATCTACGTATTTAAGTGATTGATTGATTTGAGTCATGATGCCTTTGATTGGGTTTCCCTTTGGAATTGAAAAATCTACTTATTCTTTGAGAAAATGAGGTACATACACTTATGGCAATTCAATTTGTGTCTGATGATATTTTCATCAATGCTGTGAATCTGACCTCAAGCAAGCTTCACCTGCTGTACTGCTGTGCTCCTCAAGTCAGCCTCAAGTATCGGATCCGCGGCTGACATAACCAGAAGACCAAGGGTTGAAGAAAACTCATCTTGACCTTTGATAATCCACTTCATCCTTGATTATCTCATCAAATTCATCCATCTATATCGATCATGTAATCACATTGAGTGATATGCACTCCACTTTTTTCAATCCTCTTCCCGATGCAACTCCCAATTCTCCACTTATCGGTTCATTGAACATGTATACCAAGTTTGTTTTGATCCAAGTGTCACTGAAAGTCGATTCCCTTTTTCTTATTCTCTAGTTTTTTAACTTCAACCTTGCATCAAAACCCATATATCCAATTTGTAAATAACTCCAATCTTGAAAGTCAGTGGATCAATCGATGGTATCATACAACACCCTACTTTCCATAACCAAAGTGATCCAAAATTTACACAGCACATGTACATCGTTTGCATTCAATATTATTATTATCGTTGTCTCGGATCTCAAGCTGAGGACGTTGCCTGTTGGTTCAAAAATAAAGCATAACCATCATATAAATTCATGGATCAACTCAGCTTAAGATACAATTTCATTTCTCAAATTAACTATGAGTAGACCAAGAGTCAGTTTGTTGAAGAGAGGAGCTCCAATATTGATTTGCGTTCGGAATCCAAAAGTCAATTTACTTAGATTGAATATGTACACATATATGTCAATGAGAAGCTTAACTAGGGGAAGACGTATTCACGACTGGCCAGATCAAGCAAATTGATACGATTTGGCTATTTTAGACCATAAAGACTTATTGAATGATTAGACATTCTTTTCATCTCCCCAATCTTTGTCATCGCCTAATGCAAAAAAAAGGCCATCCAGGGACCATAGTACCTTATACTAAAGTCCAAAGATGGTGATAACTCGCTTGGAAGGATTCGTCCTCCATGTGGTGTAGCTTTCAATTACAATTAAGTGAGGTGAGTTTCAAACAAGGAAAATGTTTGATGAATTAAAAAAATCAGAGCATTACCCAGTACTAAGTCTGATATATGCAATTAAAAAAGGGAAGTTTAAAGAAATGCGAAAAAATTGATAACATTATGAGAGATACAATTGACAAAAAAGATTAATTTTAATGAAATTCTAAGTGATAAAAATGATGAGTTTTCTTTTCCAAGTTTAGGATAGTTTTGGAAGGGTTTTTTTCAGGCAGGAGAATAACATGATTTAGGACCATCTCGAGGAATCTTCCCGGTTGGAAATTCATCTTCATCTTCATTAAGGTTTTGAGGTAATGCATCAGGTTCTTTGGGAAAACTAACTGGTGGTGTGAAAGCTCTTAAACATGAAATCTATATAAATTTTGTTCAGATCAGTAAGTTCAACTAAATTATTCAAAGATTTGTTTCCGGACTTACAATCCCTAACACAAATGCTGCTGGATGCCAACTACATGCACACCACCTAACGCTGAGAATTATAAAATCATTTGGTGACATCTTATGAGGAACCTGAAATGTGTTAGTGGCTAAATTCAAAAACCCACATCAAGGAATGTTAAACAGAGTGAAATTTAGATTGTTTTGATAACCAAGAATAAAGACTGACCAACACCCAAACAAAATGACATATAACAAGAAGCTATCAATAATACGATAGAAACATGCCATTTGATATTTGCCATAGAACGTCGAAGTATATAATGCTGTTTTGTAAGTATATAATTATCTTTGGCTGACCAATCATTTTCGTTATTGAAAGTAGGAATTTGCCAAAGCATTGTCATATCAGGTGATGCTTCTCTAAGGAATGGTAACCATTGAGATTTCCAATTTTCTTTTTGGATTGGGGATTTTTCTTCTTCTATACTTTTATTACTTAATGGAATTGTTGAAGCGGTTTCCGAGAATGGTATTTGAGATGTACGCATATCACGATCTAAATTGATTAGTTGATGTCGATGTAAGAAACATTGTTCTATAACAGTCTTTTGTCTACCCAATGCTAATAGAGTGGTAACAGATGCCCAGATAAATATACTGGTGTGTAAGACTATTAAGAAAGCCACAAGACCCGCGTAAAATCTAAACCGATTGAGAAGGAGATCAAGAGTTTCTTCGATCACATTCAAGTGTGTGAGAGTGGCGGTTACCAGCGTTTCTTCAGGACCTGAGCCTGAATCATAAGTGAATAAGATCTTTTCTACTAGTTGACCAAAGACTTGGATCTGACGATAAACACTTGAAGTCAGTATGTAAGAAGTCATAGCCCACGGGATCGCCACCCCGAGTTCCACGAAACAGCCCAAGATAAAAACGGTGTTGAAGATGATGGGTTTGCAGCCCTTCTCACGTTGAGCTCGAGTTTGTGTAGAGCTCTTGGTCAATCGGGATGTATTGAAATTGAGAAGTGATGGAGGTAAATTATAAACTGCTCCCCAGGCTGTGATCCAACCAAGTAGAAACATTCCAGCTTTCAAGGTCAAAGAAAAATCAGAAGCGTCAGTTCTTATTTTCCTTCACATTATGAATTGAGTTTGAATGTGTAAGGAAACTCACTTTCTGAGATAATCCTTAGGGATTCTGACCTTGCAGGATTCCCTTTCATTGTAAGGTCGTGTTCCAACGTAGCTATCCAAACAAAGCTCACTAAAGATAAAATGTCATCAATCTGCTCATGCGGGAATCTAGCTGGTGATTTTCGATGCTATGTATGAGAAGAAATCAAAACTGACGTGTAGAAGAACTCATTACCAAGATAGGTACCGTGAATGCAGAGTGAGGAGAAAGATACCCATTACGAAAAAAAGCTGAATGATGTGGCCAAAGTTCTTTGGTTTTCCATCTTTTAATCAAACTAGTCATATAAAGTAAACAAGTAAGAGGTGCAAGAGATCCCATGATCCATAGAATTTTCACCGTTTTACTATCAACTTGGACTTCAGCAGCATCTGTCACTGCTTGCCTCAAGTCCATCCATTCTTGTGGTGATTTCGGTGTCATGATATCGCTTATCGAAACTTCGGTTTGAACCAAGAAGAAGGGGGAAAGTTAAGGAGGAATTGAGATTCCAATCAAGGGATCAAGATTATTCTAAAATGAGAATTCCTGCAACAAGGAGAATACATGTGTCATTAGCTCTCCTCGTCAGAATGTACGATTTGCCGATCAATCTGGCCTTCACTTACTCGCCAAATGAAATGATAAGCACCAAGTAAGCTGTCCAATTCTAATGATCTAAATTAAATCGATCTAGAAATCTTTCTTGTATGTTTTTTAGGTTAATCAAAAATGAAAGTGAGTAAAATCAAAGAGCCGTCTTCAACATCAAGTTGAACGATCGATTGATCATCCGAAGGAAAAGGCGTACATCTCATCGATATACCAAAAATGATCGTTGATCCTCCAAGTTTTCATTTATTCTATACGTGGGCAGTGATTCTTTATGAATCCAATATGTTTATACGTTTATACTTTGGATGAATTCACAAAGCCCCAATACCCGTGCATTTGGCAATTGTGACAGACAATGACCTACAATTTGACCTTTATCAGTATGAACATCAATTGTGTACCCTCTTGACAAATTGAATGAATTTCTTATTTAAGTACAGTCATCCAGACGGAATTCCAAAACGTAAAGGTGAATTGAGGGACTCTTGACTCTTCTCCGCCTAATGGCGTTTTGTGTTTTGTGATCGTACTATTGTAAGTTAAATAAAGTCGATTTGCTGACTCACTTGTTTCAAAACACATAATTGATTATCTCTGAACATTTATCCAGCATTCAACACACCAACACCCAATTCGTCTTACTTGGCTGAGCTTTGTGAAGTGGTGGCGTCAAAAATCAATGTAACCTCAGACCTCGCACCGGTGGACCTCGGATGGGATTATGTATGTGTATATTATATACCATTTTGATTTGTCAAACTTCTACATGATCGATCGTTCTCATGATGATTCAAAGCCCCAAACCGTGGTCCCGTTCACCCACCAAAAATAAGATAAAACAAAGGACAGGTTCAAGGAAGAATTTATTATGACTGAACAGATGAACAACAGTGTAAGACTGGGGTAAGATCAAATTTAACAAAGTCCACTTGTTTTTTTTGAGCTGTGATACCGGCCAGCTCAAAAAAACAAGTGGACTTTCTTAAGTTTGGGGTAAGATAGGTGGTGTACTTTTGTGGATTCACCGAAGAGGTCACAAACATTCATGAATTCATATCAAACATCAAATCCCTTGTACGTTGACGGTAGACACATCATGGATGGATTCAGTGTGAATGTTGATTTGGGTTTTCGAATGTAGCCATCGAGAGACAGAGAACTCAAAGCATAGGAGAGAAATTGGCAAAACAGCTAGCTTAACAAGCCAATCTCCGGGAAGTACCCTGCCTCCTCCTTTGGCGTTGACGGTTTGCGAGACTTGCAAGTTACGTTGGCCAAAACAAATTTATGGTGCAGCTCTCAGAAACCAACGAGACTGACAATCAACTCCTTCAATGCACCAGCGACACCACCAGCGCTCCGCCCGAGATAGCGTGGGCGGGGCGGTAGCACAGCGCGCGCTCCGCTCGCGCTAAGTGAAATTCAATATAGCGGGTATTTTGCTGCGTTATAGCTATGGTGCAAATCTATAAAATATAGCAATATCTGGAACCGCACTGTATAGCGGTATTCCGCCACGCTATGTGGCGCCACAGCGCCCACGAGCGCCCACAAGCGCTTAGCGCCATAACTGAGAAGTAGGAAAAGTGTTGATGTCCGAGTTTGATTTAATCCAACGATTTGAATCAAAGGTAATCCACCTGAATGATGATTATGAGATTATGTGAATATTGCACTTCATCACCTAAATGAAATAACAAATCGGGTTTGATAGCAAACTTGAAAAATGGATGATTTGTTGAGCACCGGATGCGGATTAACATGAGGTAAATAAGTATGAATGTTGACTAATTTTTTAACGCTTCTTTTGAAAGTTCTCAACCTGCATTGAATATCTCCTGCTGTTTCTGTGTGTAGTCTGTTTGTTGGATTGATGAAGTTGAGTGAAGTTGATGATAAATGATTTAATTGAGTTAAATCAGGTGAATTGTTAGCTTAACAAAGCCCATCTGCGCGGCCGCGAAGCTGAGGTGAATTGATTCCTAACCAATTGAATTGATGAGTCAAATAAACTGTTTTCATTTTTGATACAGAGCTTGATCGATTTTTATTTTTATTAGAGAAATCATGATTAGTTGTTAATGATGATTTACTTAAAACAATCTGATAACTATAAATTCGACCTGGTATCAAGTCGCCTATCAATGTACTATGGACCCACCTTTTTGATTATCTTTTCCTTATCTTTTCCATTGGGTTGGTTTCGCTTGGATTCAATGGTTAGTTTGATAATTGTCATCTTATCTCATATAATGTTATTTGTGTTATCATCCTCAAGTTTGTCGATATTTGTGCACATTTCTTTCTTTGCTCTTGTCTCGACCATCACATCCCTACCTTCTTATTCCTGCTAAACTATATAAACTTGCAATAGCTCAAAAAAAACAATAAAAAGTTTCACTTATTCCTCAATTTGCTTTCTTTGTCACTAGCTGTCTGTGCCGTTGTCTTTTTACTTTGTCAGTCCTTCAAAACCCTGCTATGCTGTTCATCATAATACATGTGCAATGAGCAATGGCTCCAAGATAAAAAAAAATACCAACCACGCTTTTGGGTGCTAACTGCCGTGGGTATAGAAAATAGCGGAGCGGAGCGATCTGAAAGACTGCACCACTCTCATATTTCATAGTGACTTTGAAAATCTAGCGTAGCGATAGGCCTTTTTATATAGCGCCGAATTGCCCCGCTTGTAAAATTCACAATTATAGCAGAGCGGAGTGTAGCACGGTGGTGTTGGCACCAGATTCCCTTTGTTCCATCAACCGAGAAGCCTTGATTTCCACCTATGCCGTTCTCAACATGGCAATTGAGATTTGGAGACATTGTTTGCAGATTGAAGCCCTGGTCCGCAAACTGTTGGAACAAGTTCCTCATGGTAACCTCAATTCCTTGATTCTTTGACCTCTACAAACAACACACCTTTCCCCACACGCGCTGTTGATGGGAAGATGTTTATCACTCTTGATGTAAGATATAGAACATCAACGCATCACTCATTCCAGGCATGTTAGGCCTCTTCTGCACTGTATCATCAGGCTCATGACTGGTTTTTTTCAAGTGAAATTGAAGATATAAAAGGTGAGCTCTTGACCGTGTATCTCGTAACCCCATCCTCCTCATCATCCAATCATCCAATCATCTGATAGATCAAATCTATCAGACAAACCTTTTTTTACAAGACTATTTGTACTCTTTACAACAGATTTTTTCATCATGAACTCTGCTATTATTTTCTTGGCTGTCTTGATCTCTTTACAAGCTATCATGGCTTCACCAACTCATATAATTCATTGTTCTGAACACATAGCTGGTAGCAAAGACTAAGTTTGTGGAGAATGCTACAGTACATCAACACTGCAAGCTTTCCCTCAATTAGTGGAGGTGGTTATGATCTGCCATTTACTCAAGCTTATTATGTCACAATCAACCAAAACTTTGGCTTTAGCGCTTGTAACTCTTATCTTGACAAACATACCTTTGGCACCTGGGGTTTCAGTCAGGATTGCCCCAGGCCATACCAACACTATACCACTGGCCTTTTGGCAGGAGTTTGTGGGCTTGTTGATAACATGATTTGAGCTGTTGATAACATGGTTGATGGTGTGGTAAAAACTACTGATGGTATGCTGAGTGGTGTCCTTGGCTTACTTTCAGATAAAGAACTCAAGGATGTGAGTGTTGTGTACCTCTCTCTATACACTATTCACACTAAAATGACCTCCTTACTCACTTTTTCTCATGCCCTTTTCAGAAAACCAAACAAGGTTAAATCATTCAATTGTGAAATCACTGTAATCACACATCACCCAAAATTTTCATGGTCAGTACTTCTCATCATAATCCACTGTGATTTCACCTGGGATCTAACACACTTGACATTTTCACATTCTTCTCAATCTAGTACACTTTTTCTCTTCTATTCAGTCTCCCTAATCTCCTTCCATAATTGTTGACTTCTATGCCTCAATTCAATGTAAATCAAAGATCTGCTTCTTATAACCGGATATGTAGATGTTGTCATCATCAAACTATGCTTTATAGAATTTAACACCCTATGTCACTGTATTAGAGTTTTGCTTAATCAACTTTCACAACCTGAGGCTTTGGTGCCAAAGTTTTCTTGCAATGAGCACACAAAGAACCACATGTCTTTGTATTAACAAATGCAAGCTTACATGGATTTTGAGTTTCTTTGCCCAAATTATGTGTTACAAGTACTGATAGTTATATGTCTTGTTTCATGGGCACAAGATAATTCATATGGAGCTCTCAGATGAGAATGATACAGGTTTGGAAATTGGAGAATACTTCCAAACTTAGTGTTCATGTCATATAGATTGCTAACCCCACTCTACGCAACGTATTGTTTACTTTTCAGTTAGGTGGTATTTGAAAAGGGCAACAAATATGAGAAATTAATGTCCTAATTCTATGCAAATGAGAGAACATGTACACCATGGGGAGTATGGACAGCCAATGGGTTGCCCAGAAGGACATCCCAGAGACTGCCTATCTTTGCAGAGGGGTGGGCAGCCTTTAGGTAGCCTCCACGCAGACTGCCTTCAGGCCGACTTGGTGATTGTTCTACAGGCGGCGGTGAATGGCCTGAAGACAGCCCTAGGCGCATAAAAAGCAATAGATTGAGCGCATCTGAGCAGCAACAAAGCACTTAATGCTTCTGTGATCAAGAGGGGGCTGTTTGCTGTGATAGGTGGTAACTTTGGTTCAATGCAAGGTCAAAAAAGAAGTGATTGACATGATCATGATTATAACAGCAAGAAGTGCTAAATAACTACAACAATTTTGTTTTGGATCCATGCAGATAGCTTTACAATAAACTGGTTGAGGTTGTGTATCAACAGAAGCTGAATCAAACAAGTAGAGAAAACATATGAAAAAGATGAATGTCCAGTTCTGTGGGAAAGGTCAAGAACATTCAGTCTTTGTAATTTTGAATCCAAATGATTCAGAAAAAGAAAAAATGAAGGACAAGTTGTTTGAAAAGAGAAAAAGGGAAAAGGAAGCTAAGGAAGGACAAAAACTGCAAAAGAAAGAGCAAAATAAAAGAAAGGTGACCATGAATCAAGATTAGCTTGACAATTCATGAGCTGAAACATGTGATGATTGCAATTGATTTAATTTATTGGGTTGTTCTAGCAAAACCTGGCTGTGGTTGAGGTGGTTTCAAAAAAAACAAGGTCAATTCAAGATCAGTAACATTAAGGTGTGAAAAGGTGTTGAAATCATATATTTTGGGGATGATCAATGATGTTTTTCAAAACCAATA
>KZ121091.1:11995-26558 GCA_002157025.1 Melampsora abietis-canadensis | reverse complement strand
TTGCTCATTGGCTTGAGAGGTCGCAAGGAGCAAGGTGCTTGATTAAGCTTGGGTGTAGAGGTTTTGTGAAATCAAAAGAGATTTATTTGACAGAACCTGTAAAAGCATATGTTGGCCTATAGCAATGTCTCTGACTAGTTGAAGCGATATTCTTATACATCACTTGTTCAGGTGTTTGAAATATCAATTTTAGTGCTGTTAGTTGACGAGGAATACTTTCCTTCCTGCCTTGATCTTCGATCGACGCTTTTTGAAGGCCATATGGGGTTTCAAACCATGGAGCTGTCATGTTCTACTCAAACTCTGACTTTTCCAAAGATTGGAAATCTACAAGAACAATCTGATCAATTCTGCACTCAACAATGTCACCAGGCACCGAGAGGTCGTGGCCCATTTTTCTATTTGCCCATGTGCAATTCGTTCTGCAATTCACACATCACATTTCAAATCTCAATCATCCTCACTACTACCATAATCAACCAGTGGCCCACTCCCTATTACCGGTTTCAGAGGCTTTCTTGTACTGTTATCAACTGAAGGTAAGCCGTCAACGGTAACATCCGCGTTTGTTTCACCCGCACAGATCCGACGTCTTTTATTCGCCCAACCTGAATCAGTTTGACGAGTTTGAACAGGAGTAGATTTCGGTACGATTTGCGCTAGACCTGATAATAGTTGATCTGACCAATCTGAGAGGTTCCATACTTCTATCACAGGCCATTCGACGATACTAGAACCACTCAACGCGTCAGAGAGTGTGGTTTCGAGTTCGAGGAGATGGTAGAAACGTTTAGGATGAGGCGATGGTGTGGTATTGGTTGACAATTCGAGATAAGAAGTTGTAGAGGGGTCGAGAAGAAGTGCTGGTACGTAAGAGTTTGGTGATCTTGAGGTATCGTCTTCTGGTTTTGGTTTCGAGAGAGATCGTAGTAAGTCTTCTCGAAATGACTTATCGAGTTTGAGTTTCTTAGCTCCAAGAGATTGGGTGAGAAGGTCGGTGAGTGAGGTAGTTGAAAGGACCTGATGAGCTATATGGTGAGTTGCATTCTCGTTTCCTTCTGTTGATGATTTGATTCGAAATACTAATTCAACTGTCCATTGCATAAACCTTTTTCTGTTAAAAAGATCAGAACAAATTTCACAAGCTCTGTAGTAAGTGAATCGAAAACAAAAACTTCGATGTATGGAAAGAATGAAGAATGTCAAGAAATTTACTTATGATTAAAGCTTGATGTATTGAATTTCCTACGACTCATTCCTTCTGCCATCAAACCCAACCTAACGTTTTCTTTCGCAGCATTTTTAATCAATCCATCACGTTTAGAATGAAGTTTTGAATCATCAGTTGTAGAAGATCTTCTAGTCGAATCTAAAACCCTATTAACTTCTTCAAGATAACTATAATCTTGCATTAAACTACCCCATGTATATTTATTGATAGGTATATGATTTACTCGATTTCGTTTTCCTGTACACTTTGTGATTTGTTTATGTTGATTTGAACATTTTAGTGAACAAGTCCTTATTGAACAAGATGGACAAGTGTAAATTGATTTTTCTTGATTACACTGTTTACAGAGTTGATTTCGATCGGGAATGTTGGGGTTTGAGCTACTTGAAGCTATTGAGGTGGATTCTGACATCTGAAAGGTATCGAATGTAAAGTAAAAAAAGTGGAAAGGATTGGGAGAGAGTGAAAGTGAAAGTGAAATCGTGAAACCTAACTCGACCCAGTATTTATGTATGTAACAATTGAGTGCAATTTGCAAGTGTTACATGTTAAAAATGTTACATGTGTGTGTATGTAATTCAACCCACAACAAACAACTCCAAAGTCAAAAAATTTATCAAATTCACCAAAACCATCAATCGAACCTCAACCAGACAAAGGAAGGAAAGGAAAGGAAAGAGGATAGCAAGATACGAAGTGGAATGGACACTAATCATCAATCTCAAACAGATACCTATCAACCTTTTGATCTGAGGAATGCACTCAATGAATTCATACATCATATTGGAATCTTACCACTTTCCACAGCTGCTTCACCAAATACTTCAAACTCCGAACATCTCGGTACAATAATAGAATACAAATTCAATAATGACTTGACGGCAAATGATATCCAACTATTACTCTCATATCTTGATATTCATCTCTTCGATCATCATCATATCTCAAATACTCAACTGACAGCTTCAAATCTTTGCAACCTACTCAGTCGATTAGCACTTATTCGACCATTTACCGAACGTGTTGCTAGATTCTTCGGTCCTATCCTACCTGAACTTGTCTCTCGATGGATTCTTGAATTGGGGTACTCCTCTGAAGGGTTTTATGATCAAGCCACTTGTGATCTTTGGTCACAATTCATTCATTTGGGACCAATCATACCTAACGAAGGAGAGGGTGAAAAAAGGAAAGAGTTCTTAAGACTCGTCTTTTCGGCTTTTGTAACGTGTTTAGAAATTCATCCTTCACTTTTTCAGTAAGTTTTCATTTCCACTAGCAGCCAATCTGTCCTACTGCATTTTTGCTAATTATGACTTGCTTTTTTAGCTTTGGGATTTTGATTTTGCGGCATCCAGCATTTGTGACTGACCCATTCAACATCTTACCTGCATCAGTCCTTGCGGTTCCACTTGGAGTCAATCGTAACAATCTACCAATAACTCATCCTCTCTTCCACGATCCATGCGTCACATCCCTACTCTTGTCCCTTCATCGACTCCTGGCGCTTGCCCCACATCTACCCTTTCCTGGGTTGATCAAGGACGGATGGCTCATGCCTGATGTATTATCATGTCTGATGCAACACCATCCGCGTCAAGGAATTCGATATCTTGCTTGGCGGTGTTGGAGGTATTGGCAAGGTAACGCTGGATTCGCTCAATTTGGACTTGAGATCAGGAATCGATATGTTTGGGATCCAGAGCTTGATCAATCAAGGAGTTTGATCGAATCTAATATGATCTCGCCATGGCCATCTACTTCCGTGAATCAACAATCTGAGACCGACTTAATTCATGTAGATAGACTACCAGAGGAATTGATTGAATACGATGAACAGTTAACTTCTAAATGGGACTTCCGTCTCTCATCCAATCCTCAAAGTTCAACGATATCCTATCAGATCGTTAGAAGAGCCATCGATGTTTGGATCTTGCCCATGCATGAAGACTGGTGGCAGTCCCAAAGCTCGAAAACCCCGTCATCATTGGCTTCCAATACCATATTGCAACCTTTGTTCATGTCTCCTGGCGATCTAAGTCCCTTGGTCAATGAAGTTGACGGTCTGATCATCCTTCGCTTCTGCTCATTGCCAACACCGAAAGTCTCAAAGCCTCAACCCAAACGAATCTGCGATGATAATGATATCAGTGTTCCACAGGCTCCAGTATACGCTCCGCTCTTTGTGCCTACATCCTCATCACGCTCCGCAATACGCTCACTCGCCCGTTCCATCGAGCAACGACTTCCAGTTCTTTTATCTGGACCACCTTCTTCTGGAAAGACTACTATAATTGAAGAGGTTGTCAACTTATTTTGGTCATCAGCATCGTCGGCGCCGGACCGGACTTTCACTCGTCATCAGGCAAATGTGGTTACCCTCAACTTGGCTTCGCGTACACTCGATGCCAAGAGTTTGATTGGAAGTCATGTGAGCTCGACTGAAGATGCGGGGAAATTCGTTTTCGTTGAAGGTCCTTTGACACGTGCCATGCGAGAAGGAAAATGGTTGGTTTGCCGCGATATTGATCGGGCGTCTGAGGTGAGTACAGCTCAGTCTTGGATGTGCACACGTTCTAGTGGTTGACTCAAAGTAAATCATTTTGGTTTCATGTAGGATATATTGGCGGTCATTAACCAAGTCGCTGATCTTATCCGTCATCGAGTTCAATATGAAGTTGGAGGAGGGATCGGAGGTCATGGATGTGAGCATGGAGTAGGAATGGACTTAGGCTCACAAATCGGATGGGTATCCGCTAGCGAGAGATTTGCTTTGATAGCTACTCGAACTACTACTGCTGATGNAAGCCACAAAGAGTTTCATTGGTGAAAGTTATTGGAATAAGGTTGAATTACCAAATTTGAATCATCAAGATGTTGCGGAAATCTTACAAGGAATTCATCCTTCTATGTCGACTCCTGTACGTGATTGCTTAGTGAGCGCTTGGATGGAAGTCTCTACTATGCGATCGGCAAATGACTCTCGGCGAATGAGAATTTCATTGAGAGAATTGATGAGGTAGGTTTGATCCTTTATATGAGACTTCATGACCACTTATCCATAAGACTGATGATTATGATCTTTGGGCTCTGAATAGATGGGCTCGAAGAGTAGAAACACTCATACCTAAGAATCAAGTCTTACAATCAGTATCTCAAAATCCTATCATCCAAGAATCTATATTCCTTGAAGCAGTGGATATCTTTCTAGCTTCATCCGAAAAGCTCATGACAGAATCAGAAACTATGAAAACTCAAGATCTCTCAATCGCACTTTGTTTGGGGTCTCATTTATCTTTAAATGAAGAGCGCATCAAATATTGTTTATACCAAAGGACTCCAGATCTTATACCACCTCTCAAAAGGTCCTCAAAAGATAATAAGAAGGCTTCACTTCAAATCGGACGTATCAAATTACCTATCACCCAGTCGATTGGCTCAACAATTCCGTATTCAAGACCGTTTGCATTGACTAAATCTTCGTTGGTCTTATTAGAAAGATTAGCTAATTGTATCAAGTCTTGTGAACCGGTTCTTTTGGTCGGTGAGACTGGTACCGGTAAGACTTCAATTATTAGTTTTTTAGCCAAGTCAGTTGGTAAGTCTCTGGTATCGCTCAACTTGAGTAATCAAAGTGAAGCAAGTGATTTATTGGGAGGCTTTAAGCCTCTTGATGTGAACGAGGATGCGAAGTGTACGTCTGACCCCTTTGCAAACCTTGCTGAACATACGGAAACTAAATCTTACTTCTTTTCTGATGGGCTGATAGTGACTGCAAGTGCATTGATTGATGAATTTACGCAAGTTTTTGGTGACCAATTCAAACTCTCACGAAACCAAGAATTCATTATGGGAATGCGAAAATCATTAGTCAAAAAGAAATGGTCCCGTTTAGTCACGATGTTAAAGGAAGCTATTCGTGCGATGGTTGAACGAGCGCAAAAGCAAGGTCCTAGGATGATCACCAACCTGGAGTCTCTTGAATCACCTAATAAACGTCGAAAGATTTCTACCACTGAAGATTTACAACTTGAATGGCAAACGTTCTTTGGTAAACTTGAACAATTCGAAGATCGGTTTGTTAGAAGTTCTTCTTCGAATCAAGTACGGTTTAAGTTCGTTGAAGGTCCACTTGTTAAAGCTATGCAACGAGGCGATTGGGTACTTTTAGACGAAATCAATCTCGGAACCGGTGAAACATTGGAATCTTTAGGTACATTATTACAACATCATAATTCTTCCATCGTTCTGAGTGAAAGAGGTGATTTGGAGCCTATCAAACGGGATCCGGAGTTCAGATTGTTTAGTTGTATGAACCCTGCGACTGATGTTGGTAAACGAGATCTACCTTCTAACTTACGATGCAAATTCACCGAGTTTTATGTTCAACCACCGGATAATGATCGAGATGCACTCTTGAATATCGTCTCTCAATACTTGACGGGGTTATATGTCTCCGACAAACGTGTAGTTACCGATGTAGCAGATTGTTATTCCACGATTCGAACAATGTCACAAACGGGTCAATTAGCTGATGGGACGAACTCGCCACCTCATTACTCTATGCGGACACTCTCAAGAGCTTTAACCTTTGCAGTGGATATCTCAGATTCATTTAGCTTAAGAAGAGCGCTAGTTGAAGGTTTTTTGATGTCATTTGTTACTACTCTCGATTCTGGATCAGCCACTAAAGCGATCAATGTGATACATCAGTATTTTGTTAAGACGGCTAAGAATCCAAAAGCTTTGATGAATCAAGCTTCGAAACAACCTAATTCACCATCAGAGGAGTTTATCCAAGTTGGACCTTTTTGGTTAAAGAAAGGTACTCGGGCTGAGCAAGGCGATCAGAAACACTCTTATGTACTCACGGATTCAGTTAAAACAAAGATGATCGATCTCGCTCGGGCTGTTACTACTGGTCGTTATCCAGTCTTGATTCAAGGACCTACGTCGAGTGGTAAAACAAGTATCGTGGAGTATTTAGCTGAAAGGACTGGTCATACGTTCGTCCGGATCAATAATCACGAACATACCGACATTCAAGAGTACATTGGAAGTTATGCCACTGATCCAGAGACCGGTCAATTAGGCTTTAAAGAAGGAGCATTGGTCAGAGCGCTTCGGAATGGTGAATGGGTAGTATTAGATGAACTTAACTTAGCGCCATCTGATGTACTAGAAGCATTAAATCGACTATTAGACGACAATCGAGAATTATTGATACCCGAGACCCAAGAAGTTGTCAGACCTCATCCTCACTTCATGCTCTTTGCAACCCAAAACCCTCCAGGACTTTACGGTGGTAGAAAAGTACTGTCAAGAGCTTTTCGAAATCGGTTTCTTGAATTACACTTTGATGAAGTTCCTAGAGATGAATTAGAGATCATTTTATGTGAAAGATGTCAAATTGCTCCTAGTTATTCGAAAAAGATTGTAGAAGTTTTTACCGAATTACAAAGACGACGACAAACTGATCGGATCTTTGAACAAAAACATAGTTTTGTGACTTTGAGAGATTTGTTTAGATGGGGTGAACGTGGTGCGGTTGGGTATCAAGAATTAGCAGAAGATGGGTATATGCTTTTGGCTGAACGATCAAGAGTTACGGAAGAGAAGGTTGTGGTGAGAGAAGTATTGGAAGAAGTGATGAAGGTGAAGATTGATGCGGATCGATTGTATGAAAACGTTCAACTTCCTAACTCATTGGTTTCTACTAAAGCTAGTAAAAGGTTATTTAAGTTGTTATCAAGAGCATTAGAATTTCATGAACCGGTTGTTTTAGTTGGTGAAGCTGGATCAGGGAAAACATCAGTTTGTGAAGCACTTAGCGAGACTCGAAATCAAGTCATGAGATGTATCAACTTACATCGGAACTCAGAAGTAGGAGACCTTTTAGGTAGTCAAAGACCGGTTAGAAATCGAGCTGGTGAATTAAGATCTGTTATGGAACAATTCAATTCATTGATAGTGAACTTTGGAATTGATTCTACTAAATTTATTGACCTTGAAGCTCATCAAGTGATTGAATGGATTGAAGGTTTTATACAAGAACGGAAGAAAGAAAATCAACTCGAATCAGTCCAACAATTCGAGTCAGTCTTGAAGCTTTTACGTCAATCTCTAGCATTATTCACATGGAAAGATGGACCATTGGTACAAGCTATGCGAGATGGAGATCCAGTTTTGTTAGATGAAATCTCTTTAGCAGATGACTCTGTGCTAGAAAGGCTTAACAGTTTATTGGAGCCTAGTCGATCAATCGTGTTGGCAGAATGCGGTGGTGCAACGATTGAGGAAATGCAGATCAAGGCTCATCCTTCTTTTGAGATCATGGCTACGATGAATCCAGGTGGTGATTTTGGTAAACGTGAACTCTCGCCTGCACTTCGAAATCGGTTTACGGAGATTTGGGTTCCACTCGTCTCTGAACCAGCCGATCGGATTGCCATCTTTGCAAGTCGATTATCAACTTCAAAATCGAGTTCAGATCGAATCCCTACTAATTCAGAATGCTTAACATGGGCTGAGCGGATTGTTAATTTCTCAACGTTTTTCTCACAATCGCCAGCTTCAGTTTCATTGGCTTCCCGTGAACTTAGTTTGCGAGATGGATTATCATGGTGTGATTTCATCAAGTCTTGCTCTACTCTTCCGATTCCAATTGCATTTGTTCATGCTGCTCAAATGACTGTGCTTGATCGACTGGGTACGGCTGGATTCGGTCAGGATTTGGCTCCATCAGTTATTCAACAATTACGTCAAGCTTGTTTCATTGAACTTCACAAACTTGCTGGTATCTCTCCGCCTACTGATCAAGGCCCGGTGGAGGTACTTGAGACTGAAGCTGGCTTACAAATCGATCAATTTGTGCTTCTGAAAGCTGTCGCGACGTCAACACCTCCACTCTTGAAGCACCGTTACTCATTTTCTGCACCTACCGTAGCCCAAAACACTTTGCGTATCGTACGAGCTCTTCAAGTCCCGAAGTCGATTTTACTTGAAGGCAGTCCTGGGGTAGGTAAGACGAGTATGGTAGAAGCTTTAGCCAAGATGACCGGTCGACGCTTGAGACGAATCAATCTTTCAGATCAAACGGATTTATTGGATTTATTTGGTTCAGACGTACCAGTGGAAGGTGGTAAGGCAGGAGAGTTCGCATGGAAGGATGCTGCATTTCTTGATGCACTTCAGAGAGGTGATTGGGTGTTACTAGATGAAATGAATCTAGCTCCTCAGACGGTCTTGGAAGGTTTAAATGCATGCTTGGATCACAGAGGGACTGTTTATGTTCCTGAACTTGATCGAACTTTTGTTCGACATCCTGACTTTCGAGTCTTTGCGGCTCAGAACCCACATCATCAGGGTGGATCACGTAAAGGGTTACCTCGATCTTTAGTCGACCGATTCACAGTTGTGTTTATGAAAGAGCTGGATAAAAACGATCTATTTACAGTTTGTAGTGAAATGGCACCTGGCTTTAGTAGTGATCAAATCCTTCCGATGGTCAATTTCAACGATAGGATCACGCAAGAAGTCAATAAGCCTAGTCTGTTTGGATCTTCTGGCTCACCTTGGGAGTTCAATCTGAGAGATATCGGAAGATGGTTGCAAGTCACCACGAGGCCGAGTGAGCTTGATCGATCTCCAAGTTCACCCCTCGAATATTTGGATATGATCTATACTGGTCGCTTTAGAAATTCCTCAGATCATCTAGTTTGTCAAAATATCCGTGCTGAGTTCTTTGCCACTGCCTCTACCACCAGCGACAGGCAAGATGTGGTTGAATTATCCACTGATCTCATCATCGGTCATAGTCGATTACCAAAATCTGAAACACCGCTACTCACCCCGTCCGTACCTTCACCAACTCATTTACCCACATCACTCAGAAGACCAGCGGAATCATTGATGAGATGCTTAGAACTCAATTGGTTACCAATCCTTACTGGACCGGAACAATCAGGAAAATCTTCACTTGTCAAATATCTTGCAGGAAGAGGTGGTGCTCGTATCAGAACGATTTCAATGCACTCTGGTTCGGACACTTCTGATCTGTTTGGTGGATTTGAACAAAGCAATATTCATCGAAATGTTCTTCTCGTGTTGGATACTATCGTCGACGCAATCCAATCAAGCTTACAAAGTCAACTTGATCTTACTTTTTCTATCGTATCGGTCTTTGGAGCAAGTTTAAGGGATTTACGAACGCTCAGAGATGTTGTTCCATCGATGGCTCCCGAAGCTGCGACTGATCAGATGTTGCAAATCTTGAACCGCTTGCCTACAGGAATAAAACTAGATATATCATCTATGATCTCCGCTGTTCGAAACTTACAAACTAAGCCCGCAAGTTGTAGATTTGAATGGATTGATGGTCCGCTGGTGACCGCGATGAAACAAGGTGATTGGCTGGTGATTGAGAACTCAAACTTGTGTAGTGCATCTGTACTTGATCGTCTTAATCCTCTTTTCGAAGGTAACTGTCAACTTCAATTAACCGAACGTGGAATGCATCAGGGTGAGATTGTGACGATCACACCACATTCTAAATTCCGAATGATTATGATCTTCAACCCTCGTTATGGTGAACTTTCTCGAGCCATGAGAAATCGAGGAATCGAGATTAGTTTTTTACCAGATCCCAATTTCGATGTACCAGATCAAGTCATCAGCTATGCATCAAGTCAGCTAGATCGACCTCAGTTGATGTTCAATTCGAATTGGAGTCTTTGTTCAACGAAATTCGAAAAGGCTGAATTACCTATTCGATGGGCTGCGGAATTGTTGATTCATCCACCAACTCAATATCCACTTCTTGCACGATTGTTAGACCATGTTTCATCATGTCAAGAAACCCAAGAAAGACTCAAAGGGGCTATGTCACGTATATGTATGCCTGATTTGAGAAATGCTATTAGATCATTCGCTCGTGTGAATAGGATGTCTCATATGATGGTAGGAAAAGTGAGTCTTTTACATTTTCTCATCAAATGGTATCCGCAAAGCGCGTTAGTTTACTGACTGACTGTGGATTGAATGAATTCCAGACATTAGATCTGGCTCTTATGGGGCACTTTTACCACTCGAATCATACTCCGTTCATGATCGAAATTTTGAGGCTTATCCTCACATTAGTCCTGACCACTTGCTGTCCGACTGTCTCAGTATCACCTGAGGAAATCTCGCGACCTGGTGTCTATCAAGGCTCATCTTCTAAAGCCTCGAAACAGACCACTCACTGGAAGACACTCTTAGATCCTACCCTTCTTTCAACATTTGTGGATGTGGCCAATAGCTCTATTATTGAGATGGCAAGTAATGTCCTCCGGGAATCAACAATTGAAGGTTGTAATGAAGTGGCTCTCATGGTAAGTCTTCATTCGAAATCCGCTCCGGTCTATGTACTGACGTCTTTCTCGATTGGATCAGGATATCTGTCGATCACTTAACACCCTACAAGTTGCCGTGATGAAGCTCGCAGGCCTGATGAGCACTGAACCAGATTATGCATCCTTTGGATTTGCATTCCAGGTCATTGATCGAACATTAGTTGAAATGAAGGACAAATGCTCAAACTCATTTGATAATATGTCTGATCTTCTCTTACCTCTTAAATCGGAGTTTGATATCAGTCGATGGGAAGCAATGGTACAACTATGGAATTGTTTCTGTCCTTATTTTACTCCTGAAGAGACGTTGATGGGTCCAATTCATCAACTTGAAGAAATTGGTGCGAATCATTTGCACAAGACTAAACCTGGTTTGTTATATATTATTTTCTTGATTGGAGATTGTGAAACCTTCAACTGATCTTCAATTTACAAAATGATTTCAGAATTGCGGACTTTGTATTTTGAAGTGGTCGGGTCGTTGAAAATTTCATCAGAAAAGAGAGCCGAATTTATCACGAATCTCAAGGAAGTTGCTGATCGATTGAAAAAAGTATATACTCAAATTATTCTTCGAACGTGATCAAGAACTGACGCGTTTCTAATGAGTCCTTTTCTAGCAAATTACTTGTGAGGGAACGAGTGAGGATAACTCTTGCCAACCTACGGTATACGACCTTGGACGTTCCATTGAACAAACTGTGGGTACCATTGGGGTACTTTCGCATACTAGCGGATCTTTATCTGTAAGTCAACTCGATGCTCAACGAAGTAACTCTCTTATAACGGAGGCTGACGTGCACTCTCATGGAGAATCAGCGCTGGGACACAAGTTTTCCTCAGCTCTTAGCTGGGTGTAAAGCGATTTCTAGTGACCTTGGGGTGTTACTCTACAGTCAGCGCTATCTGAACAATGAAGGGAAAAACAACGGTGTGTGAAAATCTTTGACGTACTATCCTGGAGAGCAAAATGACTCATGTCAGTTGATGATATCTAGATGAAGTTCAGATGGAGATCGATATCGAAGTATTGAGGTCTCTTACTATGGTAGAACCTGTTCAGAAAACACAAGTAAGAAACACACCTCTAAATGAATGTAACGATTCTTAGTTTGACTTTGTGTGAGATCAGGTTCAACTCCTTTTTGAACCTTTCAACCTTGTAGCACAGTTGGACGGTGCTGCTATTCTCCGCTCCATGTCAAGATTGACTAGGTAATTTTAAGGCTGTTTTATCTCTAACAAAAGTTGATTGCTAAGTTTGTTTTGTGTTGTTCTTGAAGATTGGTGGGATTCGCCACAACCCTTGAAGATCATGAGAGGATGACGACCATGCTCAAGCATATCTCTCAGCTCGTTTCATCTAATGCTACTCGTCTAGCTGTCGACAGATCTCAATATTTCCTTCAAATTATGGATCGTGTGTTGATTCGCGTGAGTGAACTCTCTCCCGTAACTTGCGTGTCACGCCTCACTAAGGATCTTTGAATCTTCATAGATGAACAAATCTATTGCAAAATGTCGACACATCGATGTGACTGAATCTCTGCTATCAGAAAGTTCAAAATCTGAGGACTGTAAGTTTTCATTTCTTTTCCAACAATCCTGAAATTTGCTAATCACTTTGTCATAGATCCACTTCTTGCTAGTGCTCTCGATCGTGCCCTCCAGTTTTGGCGAATCTATGTGCCCGAAATACCCATAGATCCGTTGTCGGTCAGCACAGCGGAACACACTTACCTTTCATCCTGGCTGGCACGCATGCAAGAACTTCGGGAACTGTTGACTGTATATGAACATTCTCAGTCAGGCTATGTTGACAACACGCGAATTCAAATCTTAAACACCGATATCTCAATGGCCCAGATCACCTTGAACACTCTTCCTAAACCAGCAGTACAACGAACCCCGGACTCATTCACCTTGATCGCGATATTTTCAGAGTTAAAAGCCTTTGAGACCCAATTCCTGGCCGGTGAACGAATTCCCAACCTCGCGAAAGAAATCCGGAGTGCTAGTAGTCAAGATGATCTACGCATACTTCAATCACGACTCGAAACTTTTTCGATCTCCGCGACTGGTCTACTCACCAGGTTGACCAATCGATTCCCTTCGTTCACTGACATTCTGCGACCCGTGCAAACCATCCTGAATATTATGATAATCAGCTTGCTCATGAAGCTTCGACAAGCGACCATCGCGCTCTTCAAGGAGTCTCTTGAACCTCTCGAAGATTTCATAACTCGGCTGTTATCATCAACCTGTACAATCGCAAGTGCCAACATGCGTTTTGCGTCGTGTGATTCCAAGATGGACGATCTTGTGAAACAAGAGACTAGCGCATCGCATATCCCAATTTTGCGCGTTGCCGCAGTTGCTTGTCAGAACAATGTCAACTTCAGCCCATCGGATCTCAAACTTCTTATCTCGGCTTACGACTCTATGTGGAAACTGTGGTCTATGGATCGAGCCAAGGAAGCACGTGAGGCTGAAGAGCGAGCGCAAGAGTTCAAATTTCGACGACAAGACGTGGTTGTGCTTTCTGATGAAGTGATCGAAGCAGAAGAGTTACAAACTTTGTTCCCGACTTATGAGGATACTGATGTAGCACAGTCAATGGAGGTGGAATCTTCCACTGTACATCATACGGTCAGCCCGACGCAAGTGGATGTACTCTGTCAATTGCATATCTCCATCTACCAAACAAGCGATGGAGAATCTTCTAGGATGAAATGGTTCGAGCAACTTCGAAAAGACCTAGCGATAGAGATAGCTGAGAAACATGGTCACCTACTCGCCAGTCGTGTTGATAAGACATCTTTAGCATTCCAAGTGGATCATATCAATCGACTTCAAGCTTTCAATGGAGCAGGCCCCGTATCAAACTCACTTCACGACTTTTATCAAGACAGTAACGTCCAAGAAGCTATGCGAATCCTTGTCCCGTTGAAGTCGCTAGACTCAAGAGTCAAAGAGTTGTTTGAACAATGGCCTGAAATGATTGCATTGGACGAGATACAGCAACGATGTCAACAGATTTCTCGCTTATCGTACAAGAGTCCATTAGCAAAGATTCTTCCATTTGTGGAGACATTAATCGAACAAATCGAAAACTGGGAAAAGTATAGCTGCCGAGAAAACTCATTATCTTCTTATCAAGCAATTTTTGCCGATTTCGTAGTCTCCTGGCGTAGGTTAGAACTTTCTTCATGGGCTGGATTAATTGAACGAGAGATGCGAACTTTCGATTCGGCCACGAACGTTTGGTGGTTCCGTCTGTACGAATTACTTTTCCGAGGGCTCTTGACCCATCAAATGAGTGAAGATGATCAAGAGAACATAGATCGATATTTTGCCGATTCAGCCACTGTTTTGAATGAATTTATGTCAGAATGCAACTTGGGTCAATTCAAGCCTCGACTCACGCTCCTTCGTTCATTTGCTTCACTTTTGTCTTCGTACTCGAAACTTATGAGTAGTGAAGATTGGCTAAGAATGCATCATCTAGTTGAGGGTATCATTTTCTTCTACTCGCACTATGAGCTAGACATCGCCACCCAAATCGATCAAGCTAAGACTGTCGCTCGCAAGGATATCGAGAATTACATACGTCTCGCTAGTTGGAAGGACGTCAACGTGTTTGCCTTGAAACAAAGTAGTCACAAGAGTCATCGACGACTTTATAAGTCTGTTCATAGATTACGAGCCGCACTTCAGCGACCTGTGAAGGACTCGCTCTCAACTTGGCACGTCAAAAGAGTGGTGGACTTGGAATTCGATATACCACCGATCATCGGCCAGTCTATCCCGTTGGCACAAGATGATGACATCTCCGGCATCGAAGGACTCGCGGTGCCACTACCATCTCACCTTAAACAACCATCACTCGCACTCGAGCGACTTCACAAACTGATCGAACAGAGGTTGTTTTCAAATATGCAAT
>KZ121091.1:0-11945 GCA_002157025.1 Melampsora abietis-canadensis | reverse complement strand
CCGCCGAGGAAATCACGGATCTAGCCTCTCATATCAGATTAGTCACTAAAGAGCTCAGCGAAGAGGTTTTGCCAAAAGGAGATGCGAGAGAGAAATACGCACGAAATCTTGATCTGCGTAAACGAAAAGCATTTGCACATCTTCTGAAGCGATTAAAGACGCTTGGATTGGGTTCATGTCCGACAGACCGAGTTCTTCAGAGGCTTAAGGATCCCGCTGTGATCTTTGGTCAACCTTTACTGGCCCCAGAAAGTTTACCTTGTATGGTCAAGCTTTGTTCAGCAGTAGACGAAGGGCTTTATGGATTGCTAAGTCAAATGCCCAAATTTCGCCGATTCCGAAGTGGACACCATTCCGATATCAGTCATTCAGATATTCAGCGGCTGATAGGATCGGTTGAGAGTGGTCTATCACTTATCATGAGTGGTAGACAAGCCTTGTCACCACTCTTGTTGGCGGTCTCTGAGTTAGACAAGACTTGCTTACGAATGACAGATTTGTTAGCTTCGACTTCAAGTCATTTCTCGGTTACAGCTTCTGCGCCCTCAGATGTTGTACTTTCTCATATCAAGATTGTCAACCTCTTTGTGTCTGCCCTTCGTGAAACATCTCAATCTATCAACATTCTCCGAGGCAACCAAAACGCTCAAGAAATCCCTGTAGCAGTCACAAATCTACTGGACGAGTTGACGACTTCTGCATCTTGTGAAATCAATAACCTAGAGACGTTGATGCGATCTGCAAACTCACAACATATGTTGCTACTCAAGTCCGATGAGGTACAGCTACTCAACCGTATCCCCATTGGTTTAACAAGTATTGTAGATCGCCTTCGTTCTGCGATCGTAGATACTCCGGTCCTGTCATACTTGCTCTCACCCCTANTAGAAGACCTCTCCCAACAGCTTTTCACGCTATCCACCGACTTTTCTCGTCCAACACAGGAACAACATACCGTATGGGATGCTCATCGTAGCTTTGTTGACTCTGTCCTCTTGGTCGCTCAACAGTTGATGGCTCGAGATCCAAAGACTGAAGACGCCGAGCCTTCAGGAAAATTGAGAATTGGTGAACTTCGAAAAGGTCATTTCAATCTCTCCGATTTTACAGCAAGATGCCATGTCAAAGATGTGATCGATAAACTTCGTGCTTTCAATCAAGCTATGTCATGTTCATATCCGGAGAAGATCGGGACTCGGTTGCTCTCCACCGTTGCTGGTTTCACCCAGCAGTATCTGAACTTGTTGGCGAATCATCTCAAATATTGTCTGCAGTGGCATCAAGCGGAACTGGACTTATTGCAAACGGTGGTCAATATTGGAATCAATATCGGTGAGAACGGCTTTTGTAAACCTGACTTCAGTGAGGGAGACGAGGAGGGTGCTCCCAATGGACCTTCAGCTGACGGGACAGGCCTAGGTGGTGGTCAAGGTGGAAAAGATGTTAGTGATGAGATCGAATCAGATGAACAAATGGAAGGGCTTCAAAATGATCCCGATGAGCAAGATCCGAACAAAGAAGAAGGAAAGGATAAAAAAGATCGAGGAGTTGAGACTCAGCTTGAATTTGATGCTCCTTTAGAGGATGTGGAAGAAGGAGATGAAGAAGATGGGTCAGATGATGAACCAAATGAGAAAGATGAAGAAGAGGGTAACGAGATTGAAGATGGGGTAGGGGAAGTAGATCCGCTGGATTCAGGAGCTGTAGATGAAAAGTTTTGGGAAGGTAAAGATGATGATGAAAAAGATTCAAAGGAAGAAAAAGAAGCTGAAATGAATGCAAAACAAAATCAAAGTGCTCCGGAAGACTCAACACTCGCAGCCAAAGATAATCAAAAAGCTGGTGAACAAAATGCTGAAGAGAAAAAAGAAGAAAATGAACATGACAAAGACGGTGAAGAAGGAGAACCGAATGCTGATCAGGTAGATGAGAAGTTGGAAAAGGAGGAGGATGAAAACGAAGACAAATCTCAATCTGACGATGAGATGGATCAAGGAGAAGAAGACCCGTCTAAGACCAATCCGGTACCTATGATGGACCATGTAGATAATTCGGAAACTCTGGAGCTTCCTGATGATTTGAACTTGGATGACACAAAAGATGAGAATGACGAGAATGTAGATGATGTTGAAGAAGACGAAGGGATGGAGCTTGATGAACCTGGTAAGTCTCCTTTTTTCTATGCACATCTCATTTATTTGTTCAGTTAATTGACCCACTTTGATTGATCGGCCATAGATGATGAACCAATGCCTGGGCAAGGCGGGAACGATGAGCCAGATGATCACTCAGGTGAAGTCGAAAACTCTGAACCAGCAGCTCCCTTAGATTCGACAGTTCCGGAGACAGAGCCAGNCCAGCCAATGCATTAGACTGTGGAGAAGAATCGGGTGCTGGTACAGGTGGTGGCGGCACCAATCATGCACCGCCTGATGCTGCTGCAACAGAGCCGCAGAGTAAGCCGACAAAAGATGAACCAAAACCGGAAGAGAACTCGAAAGACGAAGCTGTGCCTACTGAAAAGATTCCAGATGGTGAGCCTCAGGATGATTCTGCTCAGGCCAATGATCAGTCGGCGGCAGAAGAAATCGGGAATGGCGAATCAGGAACTCAGCCTACGCCTAAGGCTTTGGACTCCAAATCAAACGAGACAACTCCTGAAGAGCAACAATCAGATCCAAACCCTTTGCGAGAACTTGGAGACGCTATGGAAAATTGGATGCGTAGACTTCAGCACATTCAAGACAATGATTCTACAGAGCAGATTGACGACTCTAAGATGAAGGTCAGTGACGAAGCAATGGAGCTCGAGTATCTTCAGACAGATCCGTCCGAACCCGTGAACCAGCAAGCACCTGGCCCAGCAACTCAAGACCAAGCACAGGAAGCCTTGAATCAACTTCATATCGATGAGGCGCCCAACGAAAGCGAGATCATGCGCGTTGAGGATGAACAGAGAATGCCTCCTTCCGTCGATTTTATGAAGCTTCCTGAAACCAACGCATTGGATGAGCTTGTGGAGCCCGCTCTTTCTGGTCCCACAGGCAGTACTCAAAAGCGCACAGACGAATGTTTTGAATCGATGGACGAGGGTGGTACGGAAGATCAGCCCATGCCATTGAATGAGGCTGATGACGAATCCATAGATGATCAAGAATCAGCATCTCGTGAAGAAGAGGAGGTCGCAGAATCCAGCACATCAGCTCTTGACATATGGCGACAATATGAACAAATCACTCGCAAGCCAGCCTCACAACTTACTGAGCAACTACGTCTCATCTTGGAACCTACAACAGCCACTCGTTTACAGGGAGATTATCGAACAGGAAAGCGCCTCAACATGAGGAAGTTGGTACCATACTTAGCCTCAGACTATACCAAAGATCGCATCTGGTTACGTAGAACCAAACCTGCCCAGCGCGATTACCAGATCTTGGTTGCGGTGGATGACTCTCGATCGATGGCTGACTCTAGGTCAGCTCACCTCGCATTGCAAACCGTAGCGCTCGTCACTGGCGCTCTTGCTAAGTTGGAAGTCGGAGAAGTCGCTATAGCTCGTTTTGGAGGTAACTTCAACGTAATACAACCATTTGGTTCAGGAGGATCTCGTCAAAATCATGGTACAAACATCATCAAAGGCTTTACGTTTGCTCAACAAAAGACCGATGTCCGATTAGCAGTTGAACGAGCCATGAACATGTTTGAAACTGCTCGTAATGGAGGACCTAGTACAATAGATGAGATTTGGCAATTAGGAATCATTGTTTCTGACGGAATTTGTCAAGATCATGATCAAGTTAGAGCACTCTTACGACAAGCCACTGAAAAGAAAATTATGTTTGTATTTGTGATTTTAGATTCATTACATCAACATGGTGGTGAAAACGAAGGTGAAAATCATCAAAGTTCTTTGCTACCGGGTGCTTCTTCGATCATGTCGATGAATACAGTTTCATACGCACTTGGTCCTGATGGTAAAATGGAACTTCAAATGGAACGTTACCTTGATACATTCCCGTTTGATTATTATATCATATTGTAAGTTTTTTCTCTATAGGTTCAAGACTTTCGAAACGTGATTACAATCTTATCCTGATTCATCTTCACTCTTTATGGCAGGCGTGATGTTGAAGCTTTACCTCACGTGTTGAGTGGCACACTAAGGCAGTTTTTCGAAAAGGTAATTCTCCCGTCAATTCTCTTTTACCTCTCTATCTCTGGATGTATGTTACGTGTGAATATTGACATTTGCAATTGCATCATAGGTTACCAGTGCTTAATGTTACTTCCGGAGTATGTATGTCATATTTTGTGACTGGGTTTCACTTTTGCTCATATTTAGATTTTGGTTTGGTTTTTTTTCTCTTTTATACTATATAATGTGAATAGTTCACACTGATGAACAAAATGTACATCATAATACTTCCATCGCGTTTTTCTGCTTACTTGAGTCAGGTTACATGTGTAATTGGTTCTTTTTTCTTGAGCTGGTGGTTTAATAATACATGTTATGGTTTTGAAGATAGCACAACAGCAGCGACAATTGTAAGGTTTAATGGTGCTGAGACACGGGCTTTGAGAGGTTAAATTGGAAACAGGTGGAAGACAAAACAATAACGGATGAAGTCATACCTATACTTGATACTTTGAATACTTTGATTCCTACACTCCATGAGCCAAGTGATTGTTGATGTACATCATGAATGGCGTTTGTGGCGACATCGGCACATCTATCATAGCCATGAGACTTTCATGGGGGTTTTCGATATCATTAGTGCAAGATTAAGAATGGCTATGATTAGCAAAATGGTTTCTTGAACTCACCAACGCTGATAGTATAATATCAACCCAGCTTCTCGCTTTGGCCTTCATAACCAGTCCATTTGCTCAATTTGTCTACCACGTCCATGATTCTAGTACCATAAAAAATGTGCGTTCTGGGTTTGATGAGATCCCATCCTTTGATATTCGAAGTCGAATCATTCGCAGACTTTTCATTAGATTCGAAGCGTTCGAGTGTGGTACCCCAAATAGTCCATTCTTTCTTGACAATACTATAAGAACCAACTGGAGAACCGCATTTCTTACAGCGTAATTTGCATTTTCTACCCGGCATAGACTCATAAAGATCCAATTGATCTGAAATACCTTCTTTCAAATGTTCAAAAGGTATCATAGTTGAATTTATCCATTTTAACGATTCTTGTTTCCAGTGAGTTGTCCAAACAAATGGACATCCATTCAAACGTTGACAATTCGTACAATGACAATAAGCTGATAATGTTAAGTTTTCTGGAATTCTTTTGATTGTTTCCTTAGTTTCTGGATCATTTGAGGTTTGAGGTTTGTTGGAAATATCTATGTTATATTGAACGTTGCCACAGAAACATGAGCCGTGTAAGGTTTGTAAGGATGAAGAAGTCATATTTTGATGTTTTGAATGGTTCTTTGATGAGTTCATGAACTGACTATGCTTGATTGGGTTAACCCGTGATGAGAGTCAAGTAAAGATGAATGACGTCACGGTTGATCACATGTGTGTCGATGGTCTCATTCACAGTTCGCCCGGTCTCAGCGTAAATCAAGACTCAAAATTTATCTTCAGAATGGTCATGTAAACATTCAAATCACAATGATCCCTCATTAAATCAATTGTTGCTGGGCATCTCAGTGGCAAGTATGCCAATTGATACCAAATCATTTTGGAAAATCGCAAGATGCAAAATTCTAACAAAAAGAACTGATGACAATGTCTTATAGACAAGTACAACACAAACAACATTTCAAATTTCGAAAATGGACCTAGTGAAGCATTCTGGTAAACGCCGAGAAGTGATAGATCTTGAGTCGACATCAAACACAAGACACCAAGGAACCAGGTGGCGAGTTTTCATGCTTGGATTAGAAAAAAGATATGAAAGAAAAATCAACAGGTTGAATGTTTGATTGACATGATCCTGGAGATTTTACGCCAAAGTCTCCATTGATCAGATGGAAAAGGGCTCTCATGCTCTCTGTATCTACACCACATCTAAAGTTGTCTTGATTATTTCGGGTTTAGGTTTTGTTAGTGTATTGAACGTGTTGATAGACATTTGAGCCATACAACTAGGTCTGCAAAGACGAAGAACTCGTATTTTATGCTTTGCAGAGATTCAAGTTAAGCTTAAGTAAGGCCCTCACGAGCGCGCTCGCCGCGCCTTCATGCAGACTGTCTGTGTCACTGCTTGTCATATTTTCCAAGCAACAAAATCTTAGGCAGAATCCAGGTGGCAGGATTGGCATTATCATGGCAAAGAAGCTTAATCATCCTGCTGTCATTATGGCTATAACTCAACGCTTCAGAATGAAAGTTGGTATTGTTTCCTTCCAGTGACCAATCTCAACCTAAAAATGTATTTGCTGACAGTGGTAGTATCAGCACGGCTGAAGGACCCAACATCATTGCCAATGACTGGGATAACAAATTTCTGGAGGCAAGTTGAGGCCATACACTATTTGATAGCATTGAGGATGCTGTATGCACTTTGTTTTACATCATATTCATGGGTGTCTCTTCCTCTACTTTTAAAGTACATTCATTAAACTTTGTCCATACACCGCAACCCCAAGAGGCAAACCTCTTCATCTAGAAACAATTGCCATCACCAAAAGCCTCTGACTCGCTCCCAGCAAAAACGATTGGGACAATTGACCGGGTGGTTTGGTATTTTCTATTTCATACCACTCTATGAAACACTCATCTATCAACTAATGGGAAGTATCAAAACCCCAAAGTGGTAGTCATAAACCCACATCAGCACTTCCACAATTTGACTTCTTAAAATCCAAGCCAGTTGCATTGTGGGTTTATACAGGCCTGATAATGCAGTAATATCTCATGGCTTTACACAACTAAATCTGTACTTGATCACACAAACAAATCATGAACTGTGATATGTCAATGTCCAAATTCACTCACACAGCAAAAAAACCCAACCTCCAAATTGGAGCCAAGATTGGCAAGACAAATACTTGACTTTTTGATCATTTTTGGTGGAAGTGGGAAATACTCACACCCCTCAACCAGTCAGAGAGTATTTGTGATTGAAATTGTAAAATAAGAGCTGGTGTCTATATGTAAGACCAATTCAGATCATATCACATCATTGCAGTTTTCAAGCAACATGCATCTATGGTATGATTATGATCTCAACTGTTGACATGATCCAGTCCCAATTGTTACTCTAATTTTTTCAATGTTTATATTATATCTTCTCCTTTCTTAGTTTATGTTTACTAAATGAGGAAAAAATTGGATTTGGGCAATCGGTTTCAAGGAAGACTTCTCTTCTCTTGAAACCTGGAAGTAATAGTTATACAAGTCACTGTCAGGAGAGTTTATCCCTCGTATTTTGGGTGAACTCATACCGTGACTTGTGTATTTTATTTCAAGAATTATAACAGTGACATGTGTTATATAATGTAGGGTCGGCAGGACGGTCAGAAATGATGATAGTTCTTAATGTGAGTTTAGTAAACTCCAGAATGAATTGGAGAAAAGTGAAAGAAAAAATTAGGATAAATGTAGTAAGTAAGATGACAGACAAGGGGGAAAACTAAAGAAAGAGAGTACTAGTTAAATAACTTGTCTTCTACTTCTCTTTGTAATATATATAATAAAGGTGATGTATGTATTTCCTCATTGGGCTGTATAGAAAAATTGCTTTCCTTTTGGGTTTGTCCTGCTCTGTTAACTTATCCAATTAGTAATTCTTTCCAAAAGAGCATGCTCCCCTTTCCATTGACTAGTCTCACAATGTGTGCCTTTTGTCACAGGCAATGATACTGAAAATTGATATCAATTCAATTGAAGTGTTTCAGGATACTGCAAAATAAATACACAATGGATCATCAGAGTAAGCTGAGTATCTACTTATTGCAGTTGTGTGCACTGATAGCATCTTTACAATTCAAAATAAACAGTAATCAAGATGATTGTCATTCAGCTTCACATGTTATACCAAAAAACTGTTTTTTAAGAAGAAGAAATGGATTGAAGGAAACAAAAATGGAACAAGCTTCAATATTCAGTCTTAGCTCAATAGCACTATCATATCGAAGATATGCCAACAAGATACGTACAAAACAGTGCTAATGAGAAAAACATGAAGAAACAAAAAAGGTAACAATTTTAACTCCAAAGCTACTGTAGACCACTCAATGTAGGTTAATCAAAAAACCTGTTTGACTATGTGATCTGAATCTATGAGTTTACACAATGATAACTTTGGCAAGATTTCTTGTTGTTACAGCAGTCAAGAGGGTATCAGGTCCCCCCATATTGAAGAAGAAAATATGGATGCCCATTGACTATCTTGGAACAGGAATGGATCTCATTCAATAAAACCAGTGATGATACCTTCATTGAAGGTAAATACACAAAGGCTACACACCTGTTAGTCCATGTATGGTTGGATGGCTTGATTCTTTGGTTCATTAGTTTGAAAGGGATTGTTGGACAACTGAGTTGTTATTCATGACAATATCAGAGTTAAAAATAGCTAACCAGACAAATTTTCAAGTGGATTACTGTCTAAAATTTGAGTAAAAAAGTAGCATTAGCTGAGCAAGATACCCCCATTTAAAATTTGCTTACTTCCGAGGTGATTTGACTTACTGATTTATATATACTCATCATTGCTCTCATTTTCCCTCATTTTCCTCACCATCACAGAATTACATATTCACATCATCATCTCCAAATGGTGGTAACCTCATCATTGAAATAATTGAGAAGAATAAGGTTCATCCATTGGTGACCTACTTGATTTGATCTTACATTGGTATTGTTTCACTCCTATTTACAACATGTTTGATTATTTCAATTTGAGGTAACCATATACACCTGAAATATGATAAAAGGAGTTTACTTTCCATTGTGAAACATATCTTTTCCTTTGATTTCAAAACACATTGCTAGTCATCTACTTGATACTTCCTTGAAAGTTACAACTTGATTTTTGTAGATTATATCCAATGGTATAAACTCACCTTGCTGAGCTCTAAGTTTTAATCTTTCTGTTTTTTCCATCCATTTGTAATTGCTTGGTGTTCCAAAGATCTTGGGACACATGTTTCCCACACCACAAATATCTTTGTTGAGTGCTTGCTGCTCACAAAGATAGGCAGCACCAAGATTTGTGCCCAGTGGACCAAATTGAGGTCTTGCAGCCACCATGGACAGTTGGAAGAGTAACAAGATGATAGAAATATTCATGTTTAAGTCAACTTATAATCAAGAAATTTGATGACAGATTGGGTGATGATCAAGTATGAGACTATATATGTTAAATGGGTAGGTCTAAGATTTTGTGATTGATCTGACCTGGAACCAATCCTCACAGAGATGCAAAGATTATGTGATCAGTATTTCAATGGCAAACAAAAGTGAAACTCAACTGATCATATGACCTACAACATTCTGAAACCAAGTCACAGCCATTGGGGCTATGAATAAGGGGTTTCAAGGTCAATGAATCTTTAGGTAATTTGAAAAATCTGGACAATTTGTCCATAAAAAATTCTGCGTAGAACCAACCTATTTTTAATTCAGGACACCTAAAAAGGTGTCCTGACTTAAAAATTTTACACATATTTTACAATTACAAGCAAGTTCTTCTAGCGTAAAGATACGGAAAAAAATCAAAGTTGAAACCCCTTAATAAGGGGGCTCAGTTAAAAATCTTTACAGTCTGGTCTTGTAAAATTGGGGAAAACTAAGGGGTTTCAAGCTCATTTTGTTATGGTTTTTACAGTAAAAATTATTCCCGTTGTAGCATAAATTTACATAAAATTTATGTCCACTGGAAAGCTTTTATGTATCCTGTGCTTGTAAAACATAAAAAGATAAGTTTACAACATGCAGTCAGAGTGCCCACCTTGACTGTAAGGTTGTTCAAATCCGCAACCTTCACTGGGAGTTCTCACAGTTGGCCAAAGCTGAAAAAGAACTATCACCGAGTTTTAATTCCCAAAAAAGGCCTGTAAACAGACTATCAATGTATGAACTACTAGAGAGCTGAGAAAGGAGGAAAAGGGGATCCTCCAAGAAGAAGTCTTACCTGCAAACAGACTATCAATGTATGAACTACTAGAGAACTGAGAAAGGAGGAAAAGGGGATCCTCCAAGAAGAAGTCTTACATGCAAACAGACTATCAATGTATGAACTACTAGAGAACTGAGAAAGGAGGAAATGGGGATCCTCGAAGAGACAAGAAACAGAAGGGAGGAAATTTTACTAGACTATAACCTGATCCCATATGTAACTCTATAGCCTGTAACACCATAACCTTTGTAACTCCCTGACTTGTACTCCTCGCTTACATTGACCAAAAAACTCTTGGAACCAGGTGGGCTTGATGTTGGAGGCAAGGATGACGTCGCATCCTTTGCCTGTCTCTTTGCCCATTTCTGGGTGGACAACCAAGGCAAAAGAGTACAAAATCCTTGATTAATGGTTTACAACTCTTTTCTATAGTCGCGGCTAAGTTTCTTTATGATTATGACGTCAAACCTTAGCCGCGACGTAGATATTAAGGGGTTTCAGGATCAATTTTTAAAATACTTATGTCGCGGCTAAGTTTTGCCTTTGTAACCATCAAAAGACTTGGCCGCGACCATAGAAAGGAGTTGTAAACCACAATTGAGGATTTTGTACTCTTTCTCTTCAATTGTCCACCCAGAAATGGGGAAAGAGCCAGGAAAAGGATGCAAGTTCATCCTTGCATCCAACATTGAGCCCACCTGGTTCCAAGAGTGATCCGGTCAAGGTGGGCACTCTGATTGCATGTTGTAAACTTATCTTTCTATGTTTTACAAGCATGGAATACATAAAAGCTTTTTATGTAAATTTCGCTACAAGGAGAATCATTTTTATGGTAAAAACCGCAAAAAAATTGATCATGAAACCCCTTCTTTTGTCTTACAGATCTGATCTTGAAACTCCTTACTTTTCACAGTACTGTGCTGTAAAACCTTTTCCCGTTTTGTAATACAAGATGGTCAACAGTGGTCAACAACAATCAATTGCTTCTTGAGAAGCCATTTATCAACAATCTGTTTGCCTCTGTTGGTGCTTGCCGATTACCATGTCAGTCTTAACATGTTTTTTTGCTTATTAACCTCATGCTATTTGTGTACTTGGTTTTGTTTTGTAAAGGGGTTTCAAGTTTAAATTTTTTATACACTTTCTTTAAAATTTGGTCAAGTTTCATACAGGATTTCCTTGGCATCATCTGTATTTGAAGAAGCCATTGAGTAGTTCACTATTTTCATTCATCTACGGACCTTTCCAAGTGAAAGGATGAAGAGAAAAAAAAATTGAATAGAGACAAGTATAGTTTGTATTTGGTTTTCAAGATAGGTTTTCAGGTGGTAGCCAAAGGGATCAAAACCTCTTGAGATCAGCTTAGAGATATCAAGCTGAATCTGGTGCAGTGCACTGGAGCAGCGTAATATGAAACAAAGGAAAGGTGGGGACTGTGATTTCATATGAGAGCAAAAGACAAATAAACAATAAAAAGAGAAAGAACTAAACCTACCTGGAGCAGCGTAATATGAAACAAAGGAAAGGTGAAGAAAGAGACACCTTTCCTTATGCTGCCCCAGTGAGGTTATATAGCAAATCACACATAATAACTATCACACGAGTGAAATGTTGTAAAGCACAAGATGACAAATGAGTAGAATCATGCAGGACTGTCAGTAACTAGGGTTAGTCAACGCAGGACTGTTAGTAGACAGATTCAATTTGTCACACAGGACAAGAACAAGCACAAGTTAGTCACACAGGACTGTAAACCATGAGACTATCTCAACAAGTTTTTCCTTGCATCCTACATTGAGACAACCTGGTTCCAAGAGTAATTTGGTCAAGGTGGGAACTCTGACTGCATGTTGTAAA
>KZ121086.1:2374-29314 GCA_002157025.1 Melampsora abietis-canadensis | reverse complement strand
AATATTTTGTTTGATATGATATGACTGTCTCTTGGCCTTATAGAATCCTGTGGCACCAGACAATGTTACAAGTCAGCTTTACACCACAGATGTTTGATCATTCAAATTTTGTGAAATGATTGGAGACAAAATTAGAGTTGATGAGAGGATGAAATGAACCAATATCCTGATTCCTTAGCCTGAGATTGACCAAGGACCTTGGAGGCAGTGTGGCACATGCTTGAGAGTTTTGACATTTGCCTAAGGCTAGATGAGCTGTTTTGAATCTTTTAACCCAAATCAACATTTTGGATGCATCCAAATGACATCCCTGGGGCCTTCACGCATCACATTTACCTCCTGTGGTTCTATTTCCAGCCAATTCCCCATGGTGCTATTCTTAGGACGGCTTAAAGACAAATCCTCTTTGCACTCAATGATCTCAAGTACTTTACTTTCTTCAACCAAGATACTTGTGTACCTTTCTTGATCTTGTACATCACAAAACAAGTTCAGAATCTTCATGTCAGATTGTGTCATGTCATTGTAACTTTGTGGTTTGACTCTAGATGGTCTGAAGCAGTCATTAAAACAATGTTACCAAATCTGTAAAGGCACACTCCTTGGTGGACAGGTCATGGTATGCCTTGAAGTTTTTTATGCTGTTATGCTTGTTCACTTTGAAGACATTGAAGTATACATTTATGTTGTGGCCACCATATAGGTAGTAGCTTCTTGACTCTTTTGCAACAAGTTGGTGCCACAGGAGACAAAACCATTTAGCAAAAGCTGCACAAGTCTTTTTTGCAGGTTTTAAGATCTCTGTATTTGCAAATTAGTAGAGATATTGAAGAAATTCAGAGACACAACCCAGGTTTTGCACTGCAACATCACTTTCCACCACCAGCAGAAATGAAATATCATGTGAAGAGAACCATTAGATTTAAAGCAACAAACAATTAAATCTGCATTAAATATGGATTAAATCTGCATTTTCAATCATTTCCTGCATTGAAAGCAATGGTTTTTCCTGCAGGAAAAATCCCTTGTGCTGGCATTGTTCTCAAAGACTCAAAGTAAGATACTTGTACTGCATTTGTGATTTTCCAAAAAAAATGTATGCAGTAAGCCTTTGGGCTTAATTTTACATCAATTATGTGCACCAAGTTGGTGGAATGCCAAAAGTATCCCTTTACCTTGTTTATGACTTTGGATTGGTATGCATTTATGTAGGTTTGACTGTATTGAGTTTATAAGATGTTTATCAAAGAAAATTCAAACCTTGAACCCTTTTATGTGTGAGTCTGTGTAAGCTTGTGAGATTGGTGTCTCAAGTCCTATAAATTTGTCAGTTCAGAAATGCAAGCTTGTGATCACTTGGTCTTGCAAACCTTGGATATGATGCCCTGATCCTGAGCTCAAAGGCAAGGTCTGGCCCATATTTCACAGATATTTGGCCATTGTAATTGCATTGATAGATTTTCCAAGGATTTGATTTTGGATTTCACTGGGCCTTGATGAGCTTGTCTCAGCAAGGAACTACTTGCAGGGATATAGTAACAGGACAGCTCCAAGTCACTAATGGCTCAGCCTCAAGAGAAGATTGCCCACAAAAAATGTCTCAAAACAGGTTCTGGATTTGTTAGCAGATACAACTGGATCTCCACACATATCACCAACTGGACATGTTTGTGCAATGTGATCCTGCGGAAATTTGGGAGTTTGTCCTTTTGCAATCCGACTTGACCAGATTTTGAAGGCATATCTCGATATGAATTTTTTCTTCCTCTTTGTTATATCATATAGAGTTTTGTATATGTCTGCTACAGGTCTTGATTCGATGCTCAAATGCTCATGAAGTCTGAAGCCTATCACAAAGTCTGCATGAACATACTACAGCTACCAGGTGAGATATGGGGGGTGTACTCTGGTGTACTTTGCCGGTGAACATGTACGGCGGCTGACGTCCATGATCTGAAAGTGTACTGATCACCTCTTAGCTGAAATGAAATACACTTGGATGAAAGGATGGCATTCAGAGACCAGAAAGGAAAAGAAAACGCTTTGCGCGCATCTGTATGGATCTAAAAGGGCTTTCATTGGTTTGGTCGGAGTCAATGGATGACTAAAGGGTGCAGGAATTGGATGTTGTTATGAAAAGGTTTCAGTCAGTGTGAGAATAAAGATGAGCTTGACTTTTGTGATTTTCTTTTGTTTTCAAACGTGTTCAATCCAAGAAACTCTTTGATTTTGAATCGCTGCCTTTGGCGAGGGACTTTGTTAAGTTTGTGTAAAGTCTCTCCGGAACTGGTCCAAACCTTAATACAGAGCTGTGTGGAATTTGAACCAAATCCGTCTGAAGTGTAATCTGTCACTTGTTTCGATTTCACACAGCTGAAACTTGGTAATTTGAGGTTTTTTCTGGTCAGTTGGAATTTCCGATTTTGACTCTTTAACTCTTGACCCCTTCACCACTTCAGCTTTCCTTCTTTTCAACCAACCTCAATACTACTTCAGCTCAACTCAATTCAACCATCGATTTCCATTTCGAAACCTCAACTACAAAACACTTTAACCTCACAATATCGTCAAACCTACCATCAATCAAACTATGAGATCTTGATTATTAACTTTTTCATATCTTATCACGTTTTATAATCATAATCAATTGTCCTCGATAGTATTGCTTTGTCAAAGTTGATATCGTTTTGATCGTCTCTTTGAGACAATTGACATCTTGTGAACTCACTGTATTGTTATCATCTCATCAGATTTCTTTTCTGTAAAGCTGTCTCTAGTTTTTTAAAAATTATTAGATTTTAGACTGAAGACTTGCTAAAGAAAAATAAAGACTAATTCACACTTTTTCAACTTCCATTCTGCCCACATTTCTTACATTTCTCATCATTTCCCCATTTTCAACTTCATCCTCCTTACCATACCTCCTCATTACCAATCTCACGCAAAACCGTTCTCTCCGGCTGACCAATTCAAAACTTCAGCCATCATCAAAACTAATCATTTTCACTCTGGACGTCAACTGATTACTCCGCTCATTCCCACTTCTATTCCTCTTGTGTCATCTTGAGAAATGTCTGGCCATGTTTATTACCGATTCAAATCTCAAAAGGACTTTCAGCGAATCGTATTCGATGGCATCGGAATATCAGTATGGGATTTGAAGCGTGAAATTATCACAGATGCCAAGCTGGGCAAAGGCACTGATTTTGATTTTGCGATATATAACGCCGATACCGATGAGGGTGCGAGCTGTTCAATTAATAGCTACTCATGACTTGATGAATGCAAAATTGACTTCTCACCTCCTATGTCATTTGTCTAGAATACAAAAATGATCACGCTATCGTTCCTCGTTCTTCTTCTGTCATTGCTCGTCGATTACCTCCTAAGCGATCTGGCCATGGTAATGCCCAACAATATGTCAACTCTTTACCTTTAGCTGCCAATGCACGTGGTGCCCCGCAGGCCACGGCTCATGCTGATTGGCGAGGCGGAGGCTCCATCTCAAAAGACTTTCGTCAACAGGCTGATGCAGCAGCAGCGGTGAGTACCCCTGTGTTTCGTTATCCTTCCTCAGTTTACCCTTCTGATATATTTTCAATCCCCTGGCTTATCTCAGGCGGTGATGCCGGTTGTGGCCGGTAATGCGCGGGATTCGGAAGCTGAAAGCATGGCTGCCATGTTTGCTGCACAAGAAGAACAATGGCAACAAACTCAAGAAACGATGGCTACGTACGTTTTCTTGTCTACACTTCATCAGCTGTCTGTATGGATGTCATCCAAATCGTGTGCCACTCTTGCCTCGAGGATCCATCCAAACATGTTCATTTTTTTGGCATACTCGTTTCTAAACCTTGTGGCTTTGTTACATTTTGCTCTTACATATTGTAAAATAAAATACGATCCTGTTATCGTCTTAGTGCGACGCGAGTTGGCCGAGTTCTTGGCTTCAGAGATCGTGGTCCTGCTCGTGGTCCTTATGTCGACCGTAACAAGCCTCGTGAGGCTGTTCTTCCAGATTTTCCACCAAGTATACCCCCGCAAGGCTATATCTGTTATCGTTGCGGATTGAAAGGTAAGTTGATCGCGTATGCGTATTCTAATCTGCCCTCGATCCACAATCTGCGAGTTGGGCTCACAATAACCGTTTGGGGTGTAATCAGGTCATTGGATTCAAAATTGTCCAACAAACGATGATCCAGAGTTCGAAGGCCGTCCCAGGATCAAGAGAACTACTGGTATCCCCAAAAGTTTTTTACAGAAAGTCGAAAGTGCCGTTGTTCAAGGCAAAAGTGTCATGGTCACAGCAGATGGGAGCTTTGTCATTGCCCGGCCTGATGAGTAAGTAGGCCTTTCAAACTCCACCTCATTTAGGCCATTCTTTGCTAACCTCCAATTTTGGCTACTCAGTGCGTCTTGGAAACAACATAAATCTGTGGTAGTCAAACACTTATCTGCGGCCGACATTCAGAGCCTTCGACCCTCAGATCCGGATTTGGCCTGTTCAATATGCTCTACACTGTTAAAATCTGCTGTGAAAATCTCCTGTTGTCGATCCGCATTTTGTTATGATTGTATCTCCAATTACCTAAAAGAACACTCGTCAGTATGTCCCGAATGTGAAACCAAAGTTTCCTCGAATTTATCTAAGTCGTTGATTGAAGATGAAGAACGCCGGACGAGGAGTCGCGAATATGTCGAAGACTTGCTACGGGCCAGCAAGGAGTCCCAAGAAGACAGTAAGAAGGCTGAAACTGATCAGGTCAATAAGTCTGATGACATCAACTCGACCAACGCCGAACCTTCAAATGTCAAAACCCCCGATAACAAAGTGACGGACACCCAAGCGGCAACAGGCGACAAGGACGATATTCCAGGGCTGAACCCAAGTGTTAGTCAACCCCTCACTTCTCCAACGTCCCATTCTTCGAGCACTGTGCTGAAACCTTCACCTCAGACATCTGATGCTCATCACAGGCAAAACAGTACATCGAATCGCACTGTACAATCCAATGAGTCTGGCGAAGAGTCCGCGAAGTCCTCTGCACCCACATCCGTCACATCCGCCTCCTCCAAGGTTTCACCCCCTACACAGCAATCTGGTCAGTTCGGAGACGAAGCCAATGGCACCTTGAATCCTTTTACCAACATGGGGCCTATGCACACTCCAATGCAACCGCACATGAACGGGGGTCCTATCGGAAATGGCCTTATGGCAGGTCCCGATCAAATGAACAATGGTATGATGAACATGATGAATGGTGGGAATGGAATGCCTGACAATATGGAAATGAACATGATGCATGGCATGGGTGGTAATCATAATGTTGTGATGAGCTCAAATCATCCAGGTATGTTTATGCCAAATGGGCATCTAAATCAAAACGGACAAGCCAATCATATGAACATGGTTGGAATGATGAATGGAGAAGAAATGTTACCGATACCGATGCAGATGAACAAGATTATGATGATGCTTCAGAATCCTCAAGTCCCACAACCGATGAGGATGCAACTTATGGTGCAATATCAACATCTTCAACAAGTGTTCATGATGCAGAATATGGGCTCCGGAGCTCCGCAGATGAACATGCAAGCTCCGAACAATCAAAATCAGCGTATGATGCATATGAACATGATGAACGGTAACAATGGTCACATCTCGAATGGTATGATGCCATCTCACATGGGAGGCATCTCTGGTGGTATGGGCGAGATGGACCACTCGGGACCTGGACCTTACCGAGGGCGAGGTGGCCATCAATTTCAAAGGGGCCGTGGTGGAAGGCACATGAATGATTCTGCGCCTTATCAGCGATTACCGATGAACGGGCGAAGACCGAATGCAAACAAGCGTGGTAGAAGTGAAGATTTGATTGAACTTCAATCCGGCGAGAAAGTACCAAGGTATATGTAAACTGATTAATGATAAGCATATCCCTGCATGCATCACATTTCGATCATGTGAATTACCAATTTGTTGTGCCTTTTTTATGAGTCCATTTCATCTCCATTTCTCTCTTTTCATTCATCTGACTCGTCAAATTAGTTGGAATAACGATCTCAGAGTTCATCTTTCTTCTTCAGTTCGCTTTTTATCCATCTTGATCGAATCGTCTTCACTATAACATATCTACATTATATACATATAATTCTCAAAGATTTTTTTAATCATATGATACCCTCCCCTCCCCGACTTAAATGTGTTTGAACATCTTTCGATCAAATCCACCTACTTTTTCTAAAAAAAGGCAATGTATGCCGATGATTGTATATGTTTGTTTGATTTCAGAAAGTGGACAAAAAAAGAGATAATGAATGGAAGAGACGAGGTTTTAAAAGGGGGTTTTTTCTCCTTTATTTTCGTTGATTTATGTTTTTTTTTGTTTTGTGGTTTACTTATTTTGTGCGCGGTCAGATTCATGCAATATCATCACCAATTTAAACAAAAAAGTTGTAGCGAATGTAATGCTATTTTGTGCCGAGTCATTGGGAGTTCGTTGATATCAATATCAGCCCAGTTATATTGAAGGTGTCAACTCTGGTAAGTTTCGTTGATTTGTTAGTGAATCTGAAAGGCTTGTTTGTAAGCCATTGCCACTGAGATCAATATTAATCAGTTGTGGGCACGAGCTATATAAACTTGAAGCTGAAATGTAGCAGGACAACTTCAAGGACTCAGAGACTCAGACTCAGAAGTAGATGTGATGTATTCCCCTGTGCTCATTCATCTCAAAAAGATAGTTTCTTGGGGGGGCGCAGTCGTACTGAAACAATAATTTACCTACACCCGCCTGATAACTTTGTTTTCTTGAGGTTACTCTGCAGCTCATCCGGACAATATGATCAGGTGAAAAAAAGATTGGTGATTCATCTGATTGAGCACCATGGAAAAAACTTCGACTTTTCCAATCACCCATTAACAATGATTCAAAGGCAGGTTTCTGTTGCAAAAAGCTGATAAGAAGACTTGAAACGTAAGAAGCGTAAGACAAATGAGTGGATTTATCGCATTGAGATACAAGTAGAGCTAAGTGAAGACGCGGTCAAACCAATGATAGCTCAGATTTTAGAAGGATGGAATTCCACGTTCCAGCGCATGATTCTGAATGATCTTGCGCAGTGGTGTGACTGTTCAAAAGGTCAGGTTAGTCTAGTCACCAGTTATAAAATGTTGTTCTCTGGTTCTCATCTAAAGCTGCAAAGATGGACGTTTTGAAACATGAAGAAGTCTGCATGTGTCCAACAGACAGTTGCTGAAAAACTCGAGGAACCCCGGAAATCTTGCCACTCCAAAGTGTCATATGCTCATGCTTTGGCCTTCCCATCAATGATGATTTGTGCGATAATTTGTTCTGCGCGGCGGACGCCTCGGAACTTTGTTACAGGTTTAGTATCTCATTCAGGGTACAATATCAGTGTCATTTTGGTGGCAATTTTTTTCCAGAGAACCTCAAGGAGGACATGTTGTAATTCAACATCTGAGGAAAGATTTAGCTTAACAAAGCCCTATCTGCGCGGCCGCCGGACAGCTAAAGGAAAGATAAGAATTGACCACGAGTCAAACACTCGCTCCCTTCGTTACCAAAAAACAGTCAATAGAGGCCTTTTCCTGGAATAGATCGCCATAGGGTCTTTACTGGGGTGCTAAGAACATAGATCCAGTATTTGATAGCCTCCCGGCTCAAAACATACCAAGGCAACAAATGCCGTTCATATAAGGCTGCTTCTGCAAGACACGTGATGAAATCAGTACCGTACTTCTTCTCTTACTGATTTTGTTTGCTCTCCATAAATACTTTCTATTTTTTCGCTGGAAATGTCCTTCAAGACTTTCAAATTTAGATACGTCTACGACTTGCAAGACAGCCTAGTAGCTTGACTTTTGAATTATGTTTTGGAAGCCATCGAACGCCATCTTTCATCCTTTGCTCGTGTTCCTGCTCGCAGGAGATCTTGGGTCGCAAATTTTTGCAGGTGCTGATGTTATAGATTGCGCCCTCGGATGGAGTCTACCATCGGTAGTCACCAAGGGTGTATTTGGTCGGTCAAACATTTCCCTTTAGTCTTCAGTCTTTCGCCACTTATTCAAAGTCAATCAATGATATATCCCTGTCGAATTGATCAAACTTGACTATGTTGGTTATGGCATATAGAATTTCCAAGGGACAAGTGTAAATAACAAGTGCCCTCTTGCGATCATCAGTTCTGTCCCATATACGTATTGTGTATCATGTACCATGTAGTTGGATGTGATTCTCACCTGTTCTGATTAGCGTCTTGCTTCTTGCCACCAATTTCCCGCCATTTTATGCGGAAGAAATCCTCTGCCCAAATGGTTTTTTTTGGAAACATTCCGCTCAGACACTCAAATTACAGCTGGGCGGAAGAATTCTTTTGAAATATTCCGCCCAGGATGAAAAATGGAAAATTCATTGATGGGCAAAAGAAACCTCCGCGCAAAGGTATATTGACTGTCAGGGCGGAGCAATTGCTTTGCCCAGCGTAAAGAATCAAAGAGAAACAACTGCGTGACAGAAATCCTACACCCAGCTGTTTCTTGAGTGTTGAATCTGTCTAAGAGAAATGGTGAAAGCCGCATGAATAATAGGTTTTTAATGGACTACTGTAAGCAATGGGAGGATTGGGTTGATTCACATCAGAAAAGAAGTACACAAATTAAAAAAGGCAGTTATTGATATTGCTGATGGTTGGAATATCTCAATGTTTTTGTTTCTGAATGATTTGAATGTGATGCCAAAACCTTTGGCCTCTTTGATATGTTTGTTTTCAACAGGATGAAATTGTCATGAATTTATTCCTGTGTTAAACCTTTTGATCACTTGGATTGACCCGTGGTGAATGCATTTCTTCAGCCTATCTGTGAATATTCACATTTCTTTCCTGAGCTGAAGAAATATTCCGCCCAGACACTTGAAATACAGCTGGGCTGAGAATCTTTTCTGTCCATCTGTATACTTTTTGTCCTGGGTGGAATATTTTAAAAGAATTCTTCCGCCCAGCTGTATTTTGAGTGTCTGGAGTCCTCTGGGCGGAAGTTTTCCAAAAAACCCACTTGGGCGGAGGATTTGTGCCGTCCAAAATGTCGAGAAAATGGAGGCAAGAAGCAACACCTTCTAATTTCTTATGTATTTGAAGAAGTTGGCTGCGGGCAATTCATGGTTGCTTCCACTGAAAGTTACAAAGTGTCCAAATGAAAACACAAATCATCACTCCTCCATTGGATTTTCACCTTTCAAAGAGCCAAGAGCAGATTTAAAATCGCCAGATCAACAGCTCTCAGGCAATATCTTCTCGGATTGATCCATGTGATGTAAACATGGTGAAAGTTACTTTGATGTTATTGATTGCTTTATACTGATCTTTTTGTGAACCATGAAGATATGAGAGGGTTAAGTGGATCCGCTTGAAAAGTCAATCGATGTGGCCAGATAATCTGACAATCTTGAACTCGCTGTCGGACCTTTGAAAGGTCAAAATTCAACAAAGGAGTAGTGATTTGCCTCCAATCGGACACTTGCTGACTTTCAGCGAAATCAGCCATAGCAATGAAGCATTAAGAAGCTCATTATCGTCGATAGTTCAAGCTGTCTAACTGACTGAGGAAAGGAATATGCGACTAGATATCGTCAATTTTTTTTGATTGCTTCTTGATTTACCACTTGAGAAAAAAATTATGTAGATATCAGACCCATGTTGCATATGAGGGAATTGAAGATTTGATTGGAATGGAATGTTGATTGGCAAGAACAGGAATCACTAGCAAGAGTCATTGGATCTGGTCTTTGGAAGACTGATTTGATTACAGTCAACTCAGTCAACGGGATCCGGTCTGAATAAGAAGCCGAAAGTTACAGTTGACCATTTTGTAGTGTGGAACTTGATATTCGACCTTCCAGATTACCTAATACCATCTCGATTCTCAATCAACATCAACTCAAGATGTCTTCTCAACTTGTACGCAAGTTCCCATTTCCTACGCTGGTCTCCTTTATGATATGGTCAAACAAAGTGAAACCTCCAAACGATAAGGAACTACTACCTAACGAGGAATCAATCAATGAATCAGGCGATCATGATACACCTGAAGCTTCTTTACCGTCATCTGTCCTCTTCTTCTCAGATCGAACTGCAAGTTTATCTCCTGAAAAGCGAAATCGCCAAATAGGACTTCTTCAAGGCTTGGTCAACTTTAGTTCTGTTTTGGGGTTCAATGCCAATCCATCTAGACCGAGTAGTAGCCATGCTGGACCTTCGACAAATTCACCATATAAGCCGACCCGCGACTCATCCTTACGTGTGGTTCATAGTTTGAAGCACAAGATATTATATCATGAACCTGAACCTGGCTTCCATGTTTGTGCGGTACGTCTGAAGATTTTATTATCAATAGATAGGGTGGGCTCATGATTCCCTTGGTCCAATATGAGTAGGATAGATGATCAGTGTTCCTCAATCGATCGACACGCCTGCAAATGGTCCGAACAAAATCTCCACCTCATTATCGATCGATTTTGAGGGAAAGCCCACTTCGTCTCATGCTCCTACAGATGACACTTTACTAAATTCCTTAAAGTCGGGTTATCTTGAATATCGACTCTTGAATGGAATCATGTCGAAATACACTAATTCTCGAAAAGAATTGATTGATAAATTGGAGAGATTCTGGAGCGTGTGGTTATGGCGATGGGATGTACAGAAAAGTGGATGCGGCGGTGTTGATTTTGACCAATATCTTGGCTGTGAGTATAACCACTTTGCTGATTGAATTAAAGAGTGACCACATGACTTATCTTGGCGAATCTCTTGTCAGTGCTTCAGCTACCACAGCTGCATCCACAACCTATACCCAAGCGACTCGCAACTCATATCAACGCATTTATTGACAAAACGTGTCCAGAGACTGGCTCATTCCCGATTTTAATGAATCAGAAAAAGATCATCCATCTTCCTCAAATCACAAGCTCAATAAGTCAACTGGATATCAACAGCCTCGCTAGATATCTTCTCAGCCTACTTGGAGGCAGCGAGGCCAGAAGTGCTTCCCAACACCCTTCTCCGCCGATCCACCCCCCGCCTTCTAATGTTTTTTCGAACTTTGCAATGCGCTCAATTGATGGCATTCAAGATGTGTCCATGAAGAGGCTAGCAGAACCTTCTCAATGGGTACAGAAAGCTTTCTCTTGGGCATCCGCTTCATTCGCCAACTCCCACCTGTCGGGTATCGATGACAGCGCCCAATCCATCGAAGGCCTGGATGAACAACTGAGAGCAGAGATGGGTATCAGTTTCATTCCTCCGTCAAGACCGAAGACTGCAAACACATCTTCCATGAATCCGACACCTTCCGTACAGGCGCGCTTGTCTACTGAAATGTCAAGTGCATCGCAGTCTATCCCCCTCGCGACCGTTGAACAATGTATGTCGTAGCGCTCGTTCCCTCACGCCTGGGTGCTCTCGAGTCACTCTACACTAGATTACACCTATCTAATCAGTATTCGTCCCAAATCTGTCAAATATCCAGCTTTTAGAGACAATTCTATAAATGATGGGTCATCTGCTTTGCGTTATCCTGAAAATCTCTCCAATTTGTATCCTGCCGCGGTTACTGAGACTGATCATGATTGTTACCCGAAACGCTTAATGAACCTGTACCCTGCTCAAACACTTGACATGGACAGTCATCCATGCGAGTCCACGCGGGCCATAGCATCATCTCCTGCAAATCTGATACCGACACAGGATTCCGCAACTCAATCATCGACTAAGCCAGCCAAACCGCCGGCGCCGGGCCCGTCAATCCATGATCCACGCTCAGCCCACTATAATGTAGAGCTTGCGTTGGCTGACGCGATGGCAGAGAAAAGCTCTGCGATAGACAACTTGAGCCCAATTGAAAAGTTTGTGCGACGCAAGATGCTGTCGAGTTCGCCTTTATCAGAAGGCATGGATCAGCATACTGTCCCCAAACAGCTGTCAATCTTTGTCCAGAATGGTGAGCTGAAAGCTGACGTTCTATGGTTCCAAGTAAGTTTCTTTATTCAACAGTATTGCTGTGAATTAGCTTGATGCAATGTGTTGAAGATTTTGTCATTTCATTTTGTTTTTTTCTGCTAGCGAGAGGATTGGAATCTAGCACTCATATTTCCATCATCTGATGGTATCGAACCAGGGGTTCCTTTGCCCAACCCTAAGCTGTTATCCGAAAGCAGCCGTCTTCTCAAGCGACTTTGTGCACAATGGCCAAATCAAACCTCTAGGTCAGCTCCCTGCACGATTTGTCAAGCTCGTAAGCCGCTGATCATTGGATTCCTTTTGATTTGTGCAGCGATCTTGTGAAAACCAAAATGCTTGATCATCGCTTTCTTATACAACTTAAGACTAATGAAGTCTACTACAAACAATCTTCACTTCAATCTGCCTGGTTATCTAAGAATGAGATTTGGTCTGGAAAACAAACTAGTGAAAAGGAAGTCGAGGTTTGTCTAGGTGTACTAGAATGCTTGAAAGATCAATCAACGTATGTAGACGTCTATAACCGATTTTTAAACACTCCTCAGATGGGTCTGGTAATCAAGCGATACTGACTGAAAACATCTACAACAGTGAGACATCGTCCGTTAAGGAAACCTTCCTTCGCACACAATCCGGCCAATGGATCGTTACCAAACGAGGAGCCAAAGCTAGTATCTCCATGTACGCTGAAATCGATACAGTATTGATCTTACCTAGTGGCTCGGGTACAATTATCGAAGTTGATAGTGAGTGTTTTCATCTTGAACTTTTTGGTACCTTTGACCATTGCGGTGAATCTGATTGATGATGTGCACATAAATAGATGAGATGAGGAGATTGGAGAGAGTATGTGAACAGGTTGATTTTACAACTTGGAAGTGAAGGTAAACTCTAGTCTTCAGAGCTGTCTAGTTTTGGGCTCCATGGAAAAGATAGATTGTAAAACTTGAACATTGGTTTGTACGAGTGCAATGATCATAGTGATTAATAACATTTCTGCTGACCCTTTTGGCCTTTCTGATCTCTATTGAATTCTTAAACTTTTACAAAAACTGCTGCTAATCTTCATCTGCTAGTTGAGCTCAATTGTTGATTTCAGTCATAGACCTTGTACTCTGTATGGTGCTCCTCTTGAGCAGTTCCTGCTAGAAGCATCATTCGGCTGTTTAAAGAACTCCCGGTAGGGGTGACAGAGGATTTCAAGTTGGAAAGATAACAGTAAGTTACAACTGTGTCTACAGGTGCCTGGAATAATCTTGCATTATGGTGTTCCCAACTACATATATCTCTAAATATGACAAGGAAGAGGTTACGAAGAGCATTGGTGGTTTAATGCAGAAAGCTACTGTTTGTAGTTTCCCAAGCATCTATACAATGAGCTAGAGACTACTAGATAGTAGACCAATTGATCATCATCATCCTAAATTCAATATGATCTATCAACATCAGCTATATGATCTGACCTTTTCAAAAGCCAAGTTGAATCTTGGGTTCAAAAGCGAGGTAATTGGATTTGAGGACCGGTCTGACATTCGAGCCAACTAGCCAACTCTTGTGTTAGAATCACTTGACAAGCTAGCCTTGAATTCTCACGTCTATTGATGGCAGTAAACAACATACTGCCACGGTAAACCAATTTGAGTCCAACATTGTGATGATCGCAGCTGGCATCATAAGATGAGGGATCACTTACTCTTCTTCATTCTCAGTTGGAGGTGGAATAGGTGCAGTTTCATTGATATAAATTTGACAGGTTGCACATTCACAATTACCACCACAAGTAGCTTCAATAGAAGGTGCTTCTCCTCTTTTGGCAACTTTTAAAAAGGGTCAAGAAGGATGTAAACTAGTACGTACTTCAAGAGATATCAAGTGTGAACAAACATGAGGAAGAGGTTTGACTCAACTTGATCTTAGGTCTTCACCTATTTTACCTTTTAAAGATAAAACTTCACCTTGGTGTGTTCTGAATTGTACGATGACATCAGAACCTTGGAGGGTGTTTATCTGGTGTTTGATACCTTTTTCAACATTTGAATTTCTTATACCTGATTTATAAAGATCCCATTGAACATCCTTAAAGCAATCCAAAAGTTAATGTTCATGATAATCTGAGTGAATGTGATGAAAATGTTAAAGTAGAAGGGAGCATACCTTATCTAATCCTATTTGACCACGCCATTTATCCCACCAAATCTTTTGATTTTGAGTACCTAAACTCAGCAAACAATCTAATATACATTCAACATCATCTTTCATTGGATCTAATAAACCAAACCAATTTCCAGAAGGATAAACAATTAAATTTCCAGCATATTGATGACCACCTATATGAGAGATTGGAAAGAATTCGATCAGGTTTGAATCTTTATGGGAGATGGTCGAACGTCGAGTTTGGTATAGAGATTTGAGTTTGTTTAGTAATGGTTTGCCTCGAATACCACATCTACAATCTCTATTTTCATGTACACATACATAAACATAAAAAGAGTTTGATGGAAAATCGGTTTTAGGTAACATCGGTTTTGATAGATTTGATTGATTCTTGATTTCTAGTGTAGGTAAACTTTTATAAAATTCTATGAATTCATTCAGATTTGAAGTTGAGATTGGGAAAGGGATCTTGATTGAATCATGAGCAGAATGAAGGTAAGCTTCTTGAATGATATCTGAAGAGTAAGTTGATGAATGATTTAACTCTGAACTCGTACTACTAAGACTTAAGCCTAAGCCTTGTAAGCTTTGACCGGGTTGAGTAAGGTTTTGTAAGGTTTTATAGATGGGTGAGATTGTGGTTAAGTCAGATGGCCAATTTGATGGATTGATAGATTGATGATGATGTAAGATTAGATGACGAGTGTAGGATGGAACGGTTGCAGTACAAGTTGTAGCAAAAGTGATTTGATTTGAGGATGTGATAGTTGAAGTTGATCTTTTGAGTTGAAGTTGAAGTTGAAGTTGATGAAGTAGTTTTGATTTGATTGATGAATGAAACCGAAAGTTGATTAATGATGAGTTGATGATCATGTTGTACTTATATACTCTGAAGTCTGAAGTGATGTTGAAGAAGTCAGACTGAGAAGAGTGACAGTGACAGTGACAGTGACAGTGACAGTGACAGTGACAGTGACAGCTACATAGTGATAAGAAATATGTACATACATACGTAGAACTCAATTCTGTGAAACTGTGTTTTAACAAAATACATTTTGTCAAATCAAACTTCATCCAGCGAACATCTTGATCAACTTTTCTTCATCGATCATTGTTATCATTCAAAACATGCCACACATCGATTCAGACTCAGACTATGGTGACTCAGATTACAATCCAACAGCAAGGACCACAATATCAAAACGAAATCAAACAACCACCACCACCACCACCCAGCCAGTACCACCTAAATCTAAGAAAAAAGCCACAGCTTATGCAAGTAAAGATGGTCAAGGTTATGCATGGGAAGATGAATATAAAAGAAGTTGGGATATTGTTAGAGAAGATGATTCAGGTAGTTTGGAAGGGGCTGTGAATCAATTAATGGCAAATAAACGTAAAAGGTATTAACTTCAATCATCATCTCTTTGAAATAAGAAAACCAAATCATTCATCAATTTTGGGGTGTAATTTATTATTGTGATCGGAAAAAGGATTATTCGAGATACTACTTCTATTCAACGTGGAATCATTCGTCATCTTTGTTTAATCATCGATCTTTCATTAGCTATGACGGATCGCGATTTACGACCTAATCGATTAGAAATGAGTTTGAATTATGCTCAGGTGTGGTGATCAGTTACCTAGAACGCAATCTTTCGTTTCCCCCTGCATTGATACCTTTCATTCTAGAATTAATCTTTCATTTTCTTGTTTTTTTTTGGTTTGGTTGATCTTGGAATAGGAATTTGTGACTGAGTTTTTTGATCAAAATCCGATTAGTCAAATGTGTATCTTTATTACTAAAGATGCTATTGCTGAAAGGTTAAGTCCTTTATCAGGTATATTTTTAACTTATGGATATGACTTTTACTGGTCTTTTAGAAGAATATAATCTTTCACTTATCTTTTACGCGTTTTATTTTTGGTACCAGGTAATCCGGTCGATCATCACAAAGCATTGAGTAATAAACGTAAATTAGAACCTTCGGGAGAGCCGTCTCTTCAAAATGCACTTGAAATGGCTCGTGCTACTTTGGCGTGAGTTGAGACTTGAAAACATGGAGGCAATGAGCTTTTAACAATCTCTTTTGTCATAGTCATCTACCTCCTCATGGATCCAAGGAAACTTTGGTCATCATGGGCTCCTTGACAACTTGTGATCCAGAAGATATACATAAAACAATTGAAAAGTTGGAAAAAGATCGGTGTGTTTCTCGTTACCTTATATACAAGCCCTTTGAGAAACAGAATCGCTCATGGATGCCCTGTTATGTGTATCTCAGGATGCGGGTTTCGATTGTAGGATTATCCGCTGAGGTCAATATTTGTAAGGAAATTTGTCGAAAGACTAAAGGTATGCATCATACGCTGTCATCGAAACTTTGATGGGGGCTTGCTTACATCATTCGCATGGGGGTTTTTCTGATTCTCACTTACGAGAGTTCAGGTAAATACGGTGTAATAATGAATGAAATGCATTTCAAAGACCTTTTATTTGAATCTATCCCACCTCCACCCTCACTCGTCAACCCAAGCTCAACTCAATCCACCCGATCTACCAGCACTTCATCCGATCTAATGCAAATGGGTTTCCCAACTAAACTTACAAATCCGATCCCATCTTTATGTGCTTGTCATTCCAAACTTAAATCATCTGGATTCATTTGTCCTAGATGTGGTAGTAAATTGTGTGATGTACCTACGGATTGTTTGATTTGTGGTTTGACAGTCGTTAGTTCTCCTCATTTGGCTAGAAGTTATCGACATCTTTTTCCCGTGGCTAATTGGAAAGAAATCAATGGGTGGGTAGTGTTATCTTTCCTTATTGAATCATAAATCTTGATCATCCTTTTCCTTAATCTGATGTTGTTCATGTACTGTTTTTTTGTTTTTGTGTGATAGATCGAATGAAATTGACGAGATAGAAACTCCCAAGTCTTGTTATGGTTGTTCTCAAATCTTTCCTACTTCATCTACGGCTAATCATTCTCATTCTTCTAAATATATGTGTAATCGTTGTAAACATATCTTTTGTTCTACTTGTGATCTCTTTCATGAACAATTAGGATTATGCCCTGGTTGTTGTACTTAACAAAGGTCAAATGTGATTGTTGATATTGATCAAGTGTATCTGATGATTAATGAATATAACATAAATTGTATGCTTTCCATAGAGATGATGATATCGCACTATTAGCTTTAAATCTCCGCTTTCTGCGCTTTAATGTCTGTAAGTATTGGGATAGATACATTTAAAGAAAGCGTTGATAGTGATGATGTCAGCATAAGGTGAGAGAATCTTTTGAGCCGCAAAGACCCGAGGCGTCAATGAGAAGAGTCAGCTCTTGACCTGGTTGCAATTCACGTCGTTGTGAGATGCAACCCAGGAGTACGCCTACAGAGGTTACTGACGTGGGTTCCGACCTTTTGTTGGCGAGGGTAAATTTCGGGCACTACACCACACTTTTTTTACGCCTACAAGAGTCCAAAATGTGCGTGAGATGGAGGGCTCTCGTTTGAGCTAGCTTTTAACCCTGTGGCCTCAGTATTTCTTGAGATATTTGACTGTCAAAAATCGAAGGTCGGATATGAGCCTTGAGGGTCGAAAAAAAATTGCGCCTTTGCGATTTGCGTCGCGGTGAGAAGAGCTGCCGGGCTGTGCCCGGGCTCATTCGATAGCCCTCCTCCATGCGCATCTTTTGATGTGCTGTCCACCTTGTCACGAGCACTGACGCGTAGTACATTGCCCAAAAACTCAAAAACGGCCTAGGTCAGTAACCTCTGTAGTCCAGGGTCCTAACCCAGGTGCCGGGATCGCATATCGCTTCGGAAACACATGATGGTTGACTCCTCAGATCGCCTTTATTTAAAAACGCATTCGACTCCATCCACCGATACTCGAGTGATGGTCTCTAGCAACTCAGGTATTACGGAGACAGCCGATAATATCTTCAAGATGAGCGTGTGGTGTGTCGAGAGTCCTTTGACTACTGTTGCAATCAAAATGACATTGACAAGTCTCCCTAGGTCTCCCTCCCATCGAGACCATTAGAAATCGAGACCACTGGAAATTTCATTCTAATCTCCGATGCAATTAATCTGACAAAGTATTTATTGATAGCACTTAACTTTGTTCGACTATTCCTTCAAGCTAGCGCGCGATCGACTGTATTCTTTTAATGCCTCATACGCACACCACAGATTGATCTGATTGGCCCATAATATGCTTTCGCGGTTCAGCCTCCAGACGGGGTCTCTCAAACTCAAAGAGACAGGTTATGTGAGTGATTCAATTCACACATTCCTTACACTCCACATTTCCAACTCTTAATGCTCATATGTTGTGGTTTTAGCTCTACCGACTTTTTTCGCATCGATTTCTGTGCATCTTTGTCATAGTCACAACAGCTTTGACTTTTCTCCAGTGTTGGCTTAGCACACGAAGTCTCATTACAAATGTAAGTCTTTTGAATATTTACTTATTCCCGAGCTTCTCCGCAGCCATTTTGTACTGTTGTTCATGAATTGTTGACCTCGATGCATCGCAATATGGAAACCAAAACTTATTAATCAGCATAATGGCTCCAAGTTATTGTTAAACATCATCTTCACTATGGAAAATCCTGCAGCACTGAACTCTAAGGTTCTGACGCTACGAACGGCAATACAGAAAGCACGCAATACTTCCACAGTCGATGGTTCTACGACCAATTCCACGTCATTCATCCTGGACAACAAGCTGGTGACTTTAACATCTGAGTGCATCCAGGAGCTCAAAAAGCCCTTGATGAATCTCGACCGAAATCACCGCACAAATATAGCAACTTTGGTCTTTCAGCCCTGGGTGAGCTTTTTGCTTAGCCTATTGACATCTTCAACCAAGCTACAATCATCTGATCCTCAAGTCGTCATATGATTATCTAGGTTTGGGGTCTAGGCATTTGGGCATTATTACTTGAGTCTGTCCCTCATCTCGCAGCGGTGTGGGTGGCAGATATAATCATCACTGTCTTTGGCGCCATCGATGTTCACGAATCTAATTCGTTACACCAATATGTAAGACAAGAATCGTCTAGTATCCTCGAATTGTAAAACTTCTGACATCAAAAATCGCTTATGCTTGATGCATCTGGAATATCTAGTTTCATCAGGTGGTGGTCGACGATTGTGGCGGAATAGATGTACTTCTGATGTACTGGGGTGACATATTACGACTGGATTCAGCTGCTATTGTCTTTGCCGTCTTGGGATTCTTAGCCACCTCCTATGTATCCTACAAATTATATTCTGTGAGTAGGATATTTATGCCAACATCTCACATATGAGCAGCTGATACTGTTTGGAGGTGTTCTAGGTTCTGGACTGGCGAACCTTCAAAAAGTTGGGCGCAAGTCGAACAGTGCGAGTGGCACACAGTTTTTCGCTTGCATTCACGGTCACCTTACATTTGAACGCGTACTTCATTGTCACATTTCTGGTGAGCTCGTGATTCGAAACGGATGACGTGACCATTCCTTTTTGACTGAAATACTCTTGCTACAGTCACTTTGGCTTGATGAGTTGATCATCCATGTATGGGATCCGAAGAAAAACTCAAATCATCTGGAAAGGTCTCCTCTTTTCAAACAGATTCTGGTTGGTATTCTCGTTCTCTCTTTACCTTGGCTGTTCTTAGGACAGTGAGTTCAAGTTTCATTCTTTGTTCATGATCTCCATGTCGGGTGTTGGACACCGATCATTGAATTGTCGACTATATGATTGATCAAATCAACTTCCCCGTTACTGATGACAGTTGGTCATTGAATAATGAAAACAACATTGGGTTGATTTGTTTTGGAATTTTCGATTTGATACTTCTGTAAGCCTTGAAAGTAACGTTGTTCAAAAATGCATGTGCATGAAATAAGTGATGATTGTGTTTTTTTTGATCCAGGATACTGAGCATATTCCTACTTGCGTCTAAAGACTCGCATGTCTTGACTGAGAATTGGATCTTCTGTACGTGGGGATTGATCTACTCAGACTACAAAATTCAACTTTACGCACACTGACTTCTTTCCGAATATTCATGTCGCTTATTTTACTTTGTGTGATTAGTAAAGTTAATGGGGGTCACTGCATGTGTTTTACTTCTTGCCAGTTTGATCTTCGCGATTATTTGTTTCGTATCATTTGACAGAGGTCTTCTGTTGCAAGGTAAGCATTCCGTCAGCATTTCTATGAGGTCTATCTCACTGAGTCATGGACTATCCTTTTCTTGTCATTACAGCACATACGGATTCACGCGAACTTGGTGAAGACTTGGCGAAACCCAATATTTCTGATATATCTGGCGGTATCCAGTTTCATTCGAATAAGGTCCTACCAGTCTCTTATCACGCTGATTCCCGGAAAAAGTACGATACTGGCTACTCTACTCGCCTGAGATCTCCCTCTGGCTTTGATCAATCTTTTACCAGGGGAGGTAATACCCTTCAGCCTTATCAAGTCAATGTTATCACTGATTCAAAGCTACACACTTCCTCCAAGATGACCACAAGCTCGAATTCTTCGTCTCGAATGAAGCCGAGGAAGAGATCTATATCGAACGTACCACGATAAACAAAGAGTATCTGGAACGCCCTTCTATCGATTGGTCAGTCCGGTAGCGGTGAAGTCTTGGATGCGAAAGCTTTTTTGTCAAGTTATATTGGTTGCTCGAAAAGATAGAAACGCCAAAGACTTCCTTGAGAGGTATTGATATGTACAAAGACCTGGGACATTTTTAATCAAAGGCCGGTCCAGCGAAAACCTTCAGATCTCAAATTCATCATATCTCATATTACATGGACATCAGAGATCCAATCCCATGTATCATCCATCACTTTTTTTAAACAAATCACTCTTTGATTATGTATATTTTTATTGTTCATGGACCACTGCGTGATCTTTGGTAGAGATTTGAAGTAAAATAATAATGAACCTTTTTTGGAATAGCCAAATAACATATGTTGTCCCTCTTGTGATTGAAATTCCTTTATTTGAAGCCTAGAGAATTCAAGATATTGAGTATCAAGCTTCCTGTACGAGTGACTGGGGATTTCAATTATTAAGTCGGTGCCTAGCCATGCATCTTGATTTTTAGTGTAAGCTTGCTGCTTGAAACCATCATCAATTAGATTGACAAACATGTAGATGTGTATCTGGCCAGATTCTCTAGCCCTTTGACTGAAATTTGAGTAAGTCTGATGAGTGATATCATAAGATACTCCATACTTCGTTGAGGCGCTGCCAGTATGCGTTAAGCACTATGGAGGAAACTAAGTATCTTGATTCTTCTTCATTTGGGTCTGATATTCATAATGTGTACTTGCCCATTTTATTACCCGATCACAGAGTGGATGGGAAAAACATTTCTTGAGAAGTCTTGGGTGAATATTTAAAAAGATAAAGAAAGCTAAGGTCAAGTTTTGTGAAACCTATCACTTATACGCCTTATATCTTGCCTAGAAATCTTAAACAAATCAAGATCATCAGCTTGAAGCTAAGATCAAGAACAAATTGGTTCAATGTGCACTCATAAGAGTTATGAGATAGCATCTGAGTTGGATATGGGGCAACAGATTCAAGTAGAATTCCTGTGTTTCTAAATATGTAATATGATTCTTTTCAAATCAACATTGGAGTCCTGGAGTCGACTGAAAGGAAAACTTACTGAACATGAATAAGGGTGTATTTGCTGAAGTGCATTTTAGTCAACATCTGTGATCTGTAAGATTGAAAATGGAAAATGTCTGTTCTACTCAAGGCATATCAGTTTCTCATTTGAAAATCCATAGCATGTTCATTCCGATCAAAAATTGAACCAACAGTTGCTCCAGTAACCTCTTGATCACAACCTCCCTGCAAAAACAAAATAAATACCCCAGCTTACATAGCTCTTGTAATGTTCAATGGAACACTTCAAACCCGCTACTTTTGAGGAGCTCTGGATGATGTGATTTGGCAATTATCCTTGGCTTCTCACCAAATCAAGATTTGTGGGCTCAAGTAGAATTTCAAGATTCTTTGGGATAATCCTTATGTTTGATTTTGATTTTCCAACATTAAATCTGCCACCATTACACAATACACCACACTTTCATGATCATCAAAGATTACACATTCACTGTCTGTCTATGTGATGAAGGGACTTCTGATATGTGGCTTTGATTCCCTCCAAGTGGCTTTGACATGAGGGTTTTTGAAACCTTCATGTCCTGACATTTTAAATTGTCATCCATCAACAATGTAGTTGCAGGGTGTTACTTTGCTTCATTGATTCTTCACTTTATATTGTCTATAACTCTGCCAGCCGCACAGTATAAAAGGATGTTAGTTGTTTTTTAGTGCAGCAACCATAAGATACTTGACAGATTCACACACAGTATCAGCCATCCAGAATAATCCATAGTCTTACATTGGAACTCTTGCTTTATTTGTGTTTGACATGTTGTATTCAGTTCTGTGAGTTATTTGAGATTCACAGGAGCTTCTTCAATTAGAATTTCATATTGCAGCGCAAAGTTGATTGTAGTGAACAGACCACACTGGCCCAAGCTTTGGAGGATTTCAAAGAAGCACCCCAAACCCACTTTATAGCCCTCTAATGTTCAGAACACAGCCAATTTGATACCCACCAAGCAATTTCCAAGGTTCTTCTCGTGAGATATATTCCAGATTATCCAACAGCTATAAACCTTGCTGCCAAACATCTGGTCAATGCAATGCAATCTGTTGAATGCATGCCATGCTGCCTGTTGATCTGCCACTTTAAATTATCTATGTGATTACCCTTTCCAACCAAAAATAGTGACCAGTATCAATTTAATTTCACCTCCTCAAGATCAAATTCAGTTGCACCTTAAAGCAATACCTCACACTGCAGCAATCCTGATACCCCTATCATTTATAATGCAATTTTTGCCTAGAATTCCATGGTTGAACTGCTGGTAGACAGTGTGGTATATTTCAGTGCTGCACAATCAGCTTCAAAAGTTAACACCCTCTTGATTGAATTACCACTTTCATAAAACAATAAAGTTGCATTGTGTTGTCTACCATCTTTCTGACTATCCAACATTTTTATCTCCCGTGGATATCTAAGCTTTGACCAGCCCTGCTACTTATTCCTTCCAGACAACACTGCTCTATGTCTTCCATTAATACACTTTGCTATAGCGTAGTGTCAGAACAGTCATCATGTACCACTCCAGAAATGCTCTCCTTGGTTTAACCTCTTCTGCCCCTTCATCTACAACATGCTGATATATACTGTCACTGTGCTCAAATTTACATTGATTGATTCTAGGCCAAATGAACCTCAACAAACACTGACCATCACTGAATTGACACAATAAGTTCTCTGTTTCAAACACCAAACTTGAAGACCTCCTCATATCACATAGATTTCTGTGGATCCTATGTCAACCACACAACCTAATAATAACTGTTGGTAATTCCACATTATACAAATTGTGATATTAACTTGAGATAACAGTGTTAGAATTGTTGCCGCAGATGACTGAACTTGATATAGTGTCTGTGGGCCACAACTATCAGTCTCATATCAAAACTCTCCCCACTCATGAATTATGGTGTATTCCTTTAGTATTCTCCTGCACATTTTCTTACTTCTGTAACCAGGTCATTGGTTTTAAATTTACTTACATCTTTTCCAATATCTCAGGAGGAAATTTTGTGGTTAGTTTACTGAAAGAATGTCTACCAAATTTGTACAAACAGAGAGTCAAGGATTATCTTTTTGTGTTTACTTACAATTTTTTGTTTGTTTTTAATATTTGAAGATGACATATAATGGTTATTCCACTGTGGAACATGTACTACAATCATCAGGGAAACAAAAGATTATGAATCAGTACTTGGTGACAGTCACAGTGATTGGGTACATCAAAAGCTGTGTTCGCATTAATCTACTCTGTGCCGGTTCTTTTTGATGGCCCTGCTGATGTTTGGTTACTTCACTGAGTGCAAAAGAGCTGTTCCCTTGTATTTTGGGATTGATAAGATCAGCAAAATCAGGCAAGAGATTCATTGAGCTGGATTCTTTCTCAGCCATGATTGGTGACATTGAAGCCCCTGCATGGCCCCCTTTTGGTTGAATTGAACACATGTCTGTTGGCTGGATCCTGAAGTACTGCAAAACTGAAGCAATCAGTGTCAAAGGCACAGGTCCATAACTTGGGCTACCCAGAGCTTCTGGAGAGAACCTTACACTTACAATGTGGCCACTGGTTACACTTATTGCATTGAACTGGAGAATGTAAAGAAGACACATCCAACCAATAAGCACAGTGGAAATCTGCAAACAGTTGCATCATTGACCACTTGCAAGCCCACATGAATCACTTGACATCATACATATAACTTGAGCATCCCGTGTTGGGAATTGGAGGAATGTAGTGTTTAGTCATCTAATTCATGTTCATGTGTGTCTGTGAAAATCCCAAGCCTTAGCCATAATCACATCCAATATTAATGTTGATGTACATACAAATGGATCATAATCTGTGTGTTTTAAAGTTGGGACAATGTTACTCTTGCCTTTGTGCAGTGGATCATTGACACTATTGACTGCAATAATAATACTCATTGCTATTGTTCTGATCTTGTCCATCATAGTCGTTTGATGTGAAGGTTGTTGCAATTTGTGATTTAGTCAGGGTCTTTTTTGCGACTACCTAGATCATGTTTTATACTATCATGGATAAATTGTAATCCTTGAATCTTGAGTGTCAGGGCTAAGTTATGTCTGACCAAAAAAGGTTCTAGGGAGAGACAGTCTATTGGCAAATCAAGAACATATTAAGACATTCCGGAAGGTTGGAATCATTGTGGGTTGACAGAAAATGCTCAAGCATTAATGGTTTCCACACACTATACCAACCACAAAGCCACAGAATATTTGCTGGTAACATTCTTAGATTGGGCATCAGGGATGGAAGGATTTGAGTGGGTTGAAACAAAAGAACAGATTTTGTATGACTACCTGAAGCAATACCGCAAGCGCTGCACATCATATTGCCATTGTGGTGCAGTTGCGTAGTGGTCTTGGGCGCCACAATGGCACTGCTATATATTGTGGCGCCAGCACTCCGCAACCACGCCTAGGAAAACCTGGTTCTCAGTAACACTGCACCACAATTGCAGTGCGGTTTTGGCGGTTATTTAGTGCAATATTTGCATGGCTCTCCACAATGGTGAGTTCAAAAAAACTCCATCCATTGCAGAGTGGTTGCGGAGAGCTATTTTGCGCTCACTGCGCAACACAATGGAAAAGGGTCAAAATCCATTGCGTTGCATAGCACTTGCGGTGTTGCATCAAGTCCATGCATGAAACATTGCAATGTCATTGAGGAAAGGCAAAAAGAATGATTCCATTTGATTATTTCAGATGTGGAGTGGGAGGGAACAATTGTCTGGATTTGAACCAAAGCAAGGGACCACGGCATATGGCATCGGTGCCAAAAGAAGGTTGTCTGTTTCCAGTCGTGAAAATGCATCAGTGCTTTCCTAATGGTTCATGCCATTAGGTGAATGTTGCATGTTAGTTAAGCCAAACCCCAATGCAATGTTAAAACAGTGTTTTGAGCAGCATTGGATGGGTATAGATTGGGGAATTGAATTTCTGATGATAATTATCAGAAGTTGTCTGATAATTCCACTTACATGCATATACACATGCTTGTATCCAGGACCACATGTCACCCACAGTCGTGACACTCCTCAATGCCTGCGGAGCACATGCCCGTCTCAACTCTCACATTCATGGGTCTACATACACCTGTTTCCCATGAAAGCCATGATATCAACCCTTATCAACCCAAACTTCATTTCGGATTACTTAAAAAATCATGTATGAATCCAATTTGACCTACTCTTAACACTTCCTCATCAAAATCAAGACCAAGATCAAGGGGATATGTAGATTGAATTCAACGGGATATGATCATCAAATCAGTTTGTCTAGAACTATTAATGATCAAAGTTTTACATCTTCATCTGATTTTCAAAATGAATTAGATAAACAATATTGATGGTTTATTGAGTTGAGTGTTATCTTGTTCTTGACCAATCCATTCAGATAACATCAATCCTAGCTACCTGGACCCATTAATCAATTCTTGATTACAGATTTTGACATGATCCCAAAATATCCAAAACTTCCAGAAAACAAGTTCAAACTAGAAAGCTCAATCACAAATTACCAAGAGTTTTCAAACACATGTCCAACCTATTTACTACATTGCATTCAATCACTTCATACAATGTAAATCAGAAGCATATAGATAAATTGGACATCTTTTAACACTGACTATATTCTCTCAATCAAACCATTACAAAATCACACAAAGACTTATAAATTATAATCAGTGTGGTAGTTCTAATATCCTTGATTTAATGATTAATGGTTCAAGAAATGGGTACCTAAATCACATAGATTGAAAAGGGCTTAATGATTGGCTCTCATGGGCACTAATATGTTACGGTTAATTTCTTACTGTTTGGAAATTGATGGATGAATGAACTTACCAATTTACTGTTTGATCTTGGTTTGTTTTTTCAAAAAGGTTGAAAATGAACTCTTTGGATGTTGTAGAGGTCTCCAAAGTCTGATTTTAAGTTTGCCTACATTGAATAATTAAAAAGTTGGTTGAACTTATAAATTGAATACAGTAGTTCAAAGTAAAAAGAGAAATCAAAATTAAC
>KZ121084.1:7442-17618 GCA_002157025.1 Melampsora abietis-canadensis | reverse complement strand
GGCTCTTTTGTCAGCCTTCATTCCTCAGAAATGAAGTCTGAAGGAGGTCTGGCCCATCAGTGATCCAGCCAGGGATTGGGGACCCCTAACCCAACAGCCCCTATGCAGGATTTTTCACTAAGAAATCAGGCCTGAGGAAGGTATAGGTCATGTGCTCATTTTCAGTAGAACAAATTTCTGAGTATTCAGTGATTCATGAGCTGATCCTGACTACCCATTCAGACTCAAATCTTGCTCATCCAAGATGGGATTGAGCCTTCTCCAGCAATCTCAAGCAAAGACGCAAGAAAAACAGGCTGATCGCCTGAACACAACCAAAGCTTGCAATTGAAAGAATCTGAAAGAACAGGAACATTTTTGGAGAATTCAGGAACAAGAGATATGCTCACCCCTATGTGAGCTTCTGTTTTGGCCCCTGTGTATCATATTCCATACACAAATTGTGGGTACAGTCAGGTGACTGTGTACACAAGGTAATATAAAGAAGCCCCCTGTGTGGTCCAACAGCCACAGCAGTACTGTAGTACTGAATCATCTTTGGAATTTCAAAATTTTGATTTTGAACTTTCCATCCTATTGAATACCAATCACCAACCACTTACCTTCACATCATTGTTGAGTTTGTTGTGGTGTTGATTGTGCCACATGTTTTTGGCTACCCACTCCAAATGCAGGTGCATTTGTCCCACTTCAAACTCAATCAATGAATTGATTAAGCCACTGGGACACTATCCAACAAACAATTCCCACTTTATCACTCCAGTTGCTGCAAGTGAATGATTGCACTTTGGGATCTCAACTGAGAAGTTGTATTCTCTCTCAGAAAGAAGAGTAGGTAATTAAACTTACCCTTCACTAATCATTTATTCTTGATCAATCAAGGATCTTCCCTTCACAAATTGAAAAATAGATCTCATGACTTAGCCATTTGTTTGGTTGTTTAAGGAGTGCTTCAAGTGATATAACTACTATAGTTAGTAGTTAATAGTACTCTTACTGTATCTCACTACTAGCATAAAGTAATTTCCCCACTTAGAAGGGGATTTAATTTACATAAAGAAATGAGCAGTAATGCATTTTAACTGCATTAAAGCTGCATTAATCTGCATTCAATCTGCATTTTTGATTGAATTCTGCATTAAATAGAACAGTTTTTCCCATGGGGAAATTACCTTTTGCTGGCAGTGTCTAAATTTTGAATCAGAAGCTGATTCAAGATTTGATTGTATTTTTGTAGCTTATCCATTCTGATTTTTTCCCTTGTCTTTTTCTATTTGTAATCACCCACTATTGTTAAGGATCTATACCAATCAAAGATACATAGTAATTGACCTAGTCCAAAATCAAGTAAGAAACGTTAGCATGTTTTTAGAAATAGTAAGTTGTTTCTACACAGCAGTTTTTCTGGATTTCTGTAAAACTATTGATTCCAACAGTAGATAGCTGAATCAGCTTTCCTTATCATAGCTTTCATTTGTTACTTGGTCTTGTTTTTACCTTTTCATGCCTTTCACCATTGTTGTCAAGGTTTTACAATTCATTGTAAAGACAGCTTTTTTGACCTCATCTGTGATTGATACAATGAAGTCAGATTATCTTCTGCAAAAAGTATGTTGCTTTTGAAAGAATTTCAGTCTTTTAGTGCACTAGTGATTTAAACAGTAATTAATTAATCTATTTTTTATCTCTTACTTTATTCCTTACTCTACCTTTCTATCATTTTTTCTCTCAGGTCATATATTATTGCAAAGGTTCCACAAGTAGATGACAGGACGGCTGAATCAGTCTATTCAGTAATAGATTGAACAAGATCAACTTATCTTTAAAAGAAAGTAAATTCCTTCTAAGGAAGAAGTTTCTCTTCTTTTGGATCTTTTGACTTCAGAACAGACATCTAAAATTCATTTGTTTTCTTCTTGTTTTCTCTTCTTCACACATCACCACAATTTTGGAAGTAGTGGATCTAGAAAATTGATATCAAAACCTACCGTCACTTATGCAAGACAAAACCAAGGACAAACTCAATCAAAAGAATCAAGAACTATTGGTAGGAACCAACTTCCAAGAGTTTTCAGTTGGCAACACTCCTCTTCTTCCTAACAGTCCTGGCCGTTCCAACAAACCGCTACTCCAGACCAATTTGTCTCTCTAGCACAGAAGAGACTTTTAAAGGTCTTGTTCAGAAGAAAAAAGATGGTTTTGTCTTTTGGAATAGAGCAAGTTCAGAACAAAGTAAGTTATTAATTACTCAACTTTGTGTTATTGTTTGGTTTGAGTTGAGTTTTTAATAGAAAAATTACAAAACCTTTTCTCACCTTTGTTCCTTGTTCATTTCAATCATGTTTGGATACCGTTCAATGCCACCTCAAAGCCAAAAGAATCTAGACCAATATGGAAACTGGGAACCAACAGGAGGAGGGTTGCAACACCAATTGGATGGAGGCAGAAGAGCAAGACAATCAGCAGCCTCAACCTCAGGTCAAGCTGAAGGTAAAGGAGGCCAATCAACTGGTAGAGAGATGTCAGGTTCCAACACCAGTAAGTCACCTCCTATGCCACTTTTGATTGACGTTAACAATCAACAAGCTGACCTACTTGTTTTAACGGGAACAATTTGCCAGGACAGAGGCCTACCACATGAAGTGACAGGAGCTCTGTCTAGCCTATCTAAAGTGGGAAAGTGTAAGACTAGTGTTGGACAACACCAAGAAGAAGAAGAAGATGCTGAAAGAGTCAGTAATGGGAAGGGAGTATGGAAGGAGCTTACAAAAGAGTATTGAGTCACAGACTCAGTGATCATCCAGGAGATCACAAAGTACCTTTGGAGAGGTACAGACAGCTGGGATCCGCAAGCTCAGTCAATCCCCTTTTGCAGCCTCTGAGCCGTGGAGGATAAACAGAACGGTCCTCAAGCAAGCAGTTCAAAGACAAACCAATCCCAAGACTGCTCCTCAATGGTGGCTCTGAGGCCAAATCACCACCACCCCTTTTTGTAATCTGTGATTTTGTGATTTGTGATTTGTGAGGTGTGATTTTGCTGAACACCACCCTGCTCATGATATCTGCTTGCTCCTACTGTAGACAAATTTCACTTGCAATTTAAAATAATATTCTTTTGCACCTCATATATTCATGCCATGGATGTAATTCTTAGTACCCCCTGGCCCTTTAATGCATACTAGCCTCTTGCAAGGTCATCCTATGCCTGGATTTCAGGTGGTTGTGGTCAAGGGATTTGAACCACAATCTTTTCATCATCTCAAGCTTTCTCTCCGGAACTATCTAGTCTACTGGTCATCTTGATGGCCTCTCAACCCCCTTGTCCTGACTGCAGACACAACTTCCGGCTGAGACCCTAAACCAAACCAAACTGTTGCTGTTGTCAATGACAAGAACAAAATGGATCAGCCTGTGAACATTTTTCCTGCCTCTTATGCGGTGTAGTTTATTAATTTCTCAAAGGAAACCAATGCAATAGCTGTTCTAACAACCCGCTTGCCTTGGCTTCACAAGACTGTCAGAACACAGCATCTACACGACAGCATCAGCAACATCAACAGCCATTAATACCTACTGTTTCAACTACAGCAAACCCAAGCAACCTTCTGCCTCACCTGTGCCTGCCAAACCCTTTGGCCTTGCAGGCATCTATATCTGCTCCAGTTCAGCAATCATCAAGCTGAAGAACTTGCACAACTCTTAACTTCAAAGAACAGAATCAATTGGCCAAAGCCTCCCATCACCAAAGCCGTCCTGCAACCACCAAAACACTCTCAGGCTCTGGAAAAGGCAAAGCCAAAACGTGAAGGAAATATTAAAATGACTTTTTTTTACCTGAAGAATATGAGAAAAACTCAATATCCCATTGAGCCAAAGATGTGTAAGGTCAATCTAGACAATCCCCATCAGTATATGCAAATTTACCTTGAAGCTTAGATATGGTTCTGTGACAAGGCCAGAAAGCTCAACTGGCCTCCGCGGGACAAGCAAGTTGGAAAACAGAAGTTAGTCCCTCTACCTTCTTGGGATGACCGCTACTGCCAAATTGTTGATAATGGCTGCCCCAACAAAAAGGAGGACCTCAAAATTCAGATCAAACAGGCTCTGAAGAAACTGAGTGGTCTCACATTGCTGAGATCTATGGGCATCTCTTTTAGTTGGGATAAGTACCCACTTAGTAGAACTCAGTCACCGCATCTTGACTCTGATGAAGACAAACAAGATCTCACTAAACAGGCCACAACCAGTAAACGTACTAAGAGATCAAGATGCTCCTCTTCAGATGATGAATTGTCCAATATCAAATGGGATGTTGAAGAACAAGAGGTTTAAAAAGAAGATTTAGTCAAACAAAAGCACACACAAAAAGTCAATGACCACTTCCATCAACTGCCTTTTTCCAAAATCCCAACACATAGGATCAAACTGAAGCTTGGGCCACGCCCAAACCCTCATGCAGCTGAGGTTACAATTATTGAGAATCAAGACAATGTTGATTCTGGTCTTACAAAGATGGAGATTGAGGATGAAATTGATGAAATCAAGTGCAAGGTAAGTTCCTTTCATCATATCCTCTCCTTCTCTTAGTCTGCATACTGAACCAAATTGATTTTTCTTCAAACAACTCAATCCTGTCAGTTGATTTCAACCTGTCTTCAAATTCCAAATACAAGACTGATCACAACAACAACAAGACCAATCATCAGAATGAGACCAAACACAATAGAGACAAGGTTGATCATCATAATGAGACTGGTGATGATATAAACAATATCAACCATCAAAATGAGACTGATCACAACAGAAATGAGACTAATTACAATGGGAACAAGATCAATCATCAAAATGAGACCAATCAGAATAGACACAAGATTAATCACAATAGACACAAGATCAATCACAATAAACACAAGATCAATCACAATAGACACAAGATCAATCACAATGATAAGAGCAATGATCACAATCACAACAAGAGAAATCATGGAATAAAACCAATCAGAGCCAAAGATCAAAGACATTTAAAGGGTAAGATTTGATCTCTGAAGTATGTAACTCAATTGATTTTAGATCGATTTGTGTGTTTGTGTACATAGATATTGAGCATTACACCCAAACTGAAACAAAAGCTCCTCTAAGCACTGAGGAACCTTTAACAGAAAAAAAAGATGTTGGTATTTTTTGTGTACTTTCAGCTCAATTGAAAGGTAATGAATGTGTGTTCTTTCTTGTTCTCATCATCTCATTTGTGTCAACTGCAGTGTTACCAACAACTTGTGATTTCCAGCCGTGCATTTGAATGGATTTGAAGATATGTGTGGTCTTGCTAGACATGCAATGAACACTCTTCTGTATTCTTTGCACTCAACTGTTGATTGGAACAAAGGATGGCTTCTTTCTATCATCACAAAGAATGGAGAAGCAGTGGTTAGCCCGGTCCTGATCTCATATTGTGTCAATCAATCATCTTTGCTGGGGACTTGTCAATACATGCATTGTTTTGAGGGCAAACTGCTCCTGGATGCTCAAGTCCATCACATGGTGCCTAAGCAGCGTACTTCAACAGCTTATGCTGGTTTGGACTACTATCAGCGCCAGGCACAGCAATATGTACATGCTGAGGCTGCCATTGAAGCCTTCAAGACCAAGGTTTTGAGAAACAAGAAGTTCACAACTTGGGAAAAGGATTTGGTTGAAAAGCTAAAAGTATGTACCATTTTCAATCTACCTTGAATACTATAGTGCTTTATTTCTCTAATAACGTTTCACTTGACCACTTAGATTGTCAAGTGTTGGGTTGTGCAAAAGGTAAGTACTGAGAACAACCATGGAGATGGTACAGATTTCTGGCTCTTTGAAGAAAAACTGGATGGCCACTTCGAGAAATATATGGGCAACAACAAATTCAAAATCATGAAAATTTGTAGCCCACTCCATCAAATGCTTCATGCCCTTTCCCATCATGACCTTGAAGAAAATGATTGCAGATCATTCATCTGCAACTTACAAGGGGTCCACACAACTCTGACTGACCCCACAGTAATTGATCTTGGGTGAGTATATTCTTATTTAAACCAAGTCCCTCCGAATAGCACAATTTGACATGCAGTTTCTCAATCCACTGCAAAACCTTTGGCGGTGGTAATACAAATTATGATGGTCTCAAGTTGATGATTGAGCAACATCAAGAGAATTCATGGTGTAAGAAATTGAGACTTGACCCAGTTAAAGATTGGGAACCAGAACTCAAAAAGATGAGGAAGGATTAAGGGGCTCAGTATTTTGGTTGTAAACACAATCTTTTAAATCTTTTCCAAAATGATGTAATTTATGCTGCATTCCACCTTGATTAGTTTACCATGAAACAGTTTCAAATTTGTAAAGGTTTCAGAGTTAAAGTATAAAAGTGGAAGTTGGTTGAAAGATGTGAAATTGTTAGGTTTAGTGATTTGGAGATTGGGAGAAAGGTCCTTTCAAAAGGAGACCCTCCTAAAATAAACAATAAACTGCAAAAATCACCCCACACTTCAAGCTCTGAAAGCAATTGATTTGTGAGTGGGGATTACAATTTTTTATTGATAGTTAGGGACCTTCTAAAGCCATGAGGAACCTCAGATTGTTGTGCTTTGGACATTTCCAGCATTTAATGGTTAAGCAATGTTCCACTACACACAACATACACATTCAGATATGATGATATTCATTTGAAATTGGAAATGAGACACAGCTCCATTTGCCAAAAATGTCCCATCAACTGGGATAACAATTTCAACCATCACACATAGACATAAATGATGAATTGTTTATATGTCAATATTGAGGATGAGGAAGCAATCCCATAACCTGTGTAAATACACCCCACACATTCTTTAGATTGATAGAAGCCTTGTGATAACCCAGTCTTGATATCAAGTTTGGAACTTGCAATCCAAAAATTGGAGCAGACACCCGCTTTAGGTCCTCTGAATCAGGGTATTTTGTGGCAATAAGGTTGTCAATAACACCTTTTGGAACACAATTCAAACCCTGGCTACCCCCATAGTTAGGGGGAGAATAGTAGCATGTGTCAGGAGAAACCCCTGTGGGAAGACGTGACTTGTGGTTTTTTTGTGTTTGGTAGGTATGTGTGCGCTTCACAAAAGAGTCCATGGCACATTGACCTAAAGGGACCCACAACCATAGAAATAGTGCCCTGAATTAAGATCCAATTAGTTCATGTCAATTCAAACAGAAGAAGGATACAAAAAAACCAACATACTTTTGAGCTGGATTTGAAGGATTGTATAACCCATCACGGATCTTTTCATTGATCTCATCCCGCAGCACTGTGTCTTGGGCACACATCAACTGAGACCACAATGACTCTATCTTCTGGTTATGCTGTGAGGTGGTGACAAGAGATGCTTGTGTGCTTCCTCAGTTGGCTCACCACAGAAGTAGTGATGCATGAGGGTTTGGAAAGTAGCCATGGCAACTGTTTCACAACCATGGTCACTTGATGTCCTATCTGGGAAGCTGCCTAAGTCTTGAACAATCTCTAAGTATTGAAGTCTAATTCTACAGGGATCATTGTTACTTGTTGCAACATGCATGTTGAGGACTTTGCGGGACCAAGCTCATGCCCGTCACTTACCCACAGATGATTGGGGCCTGGCACATAGAAAAGGCATCTTTTGAGCTTCCCTGCAGTCTGTAAGGCAACTCTGTTTGGGTCAATGATTTCAACTAGTCTTCATACTGTCTCTTGATGTATTTGAACGCTATCATTTATCACAAGATGTTGTTGCATAGTTCAAAAGCCAGCATTCCTATCCTCCCCTTCTATGTGCTCAAGAAGAATATGAACCAGGTCAGCCAGTGTCACTTGTCCTTCTTGGATGTCATCTCTGCGCCAGTTGAGCACCATTTCTTTTGACATTTGATTGATATTGTGCATGTTGATGGAAATGTCACATGTGTCATTGATAGCACACAGTGCAATGACTTTGATGTCACTAAGAATATAATGCTGCCTTAAGATCCCACAGACAACATTCTTTTGAGCTGCGGTCATGGATGGTGAGTTTGTCAAGTTGTGCTCTGCTAGGTATTTCTGGAGACTTCTCTTTGCCATTGAGATACCAATATCATGCAGTGCATCTACCATGCTATCCTGTGACATTCTCTTCTGGCAAAATTCAGGAATAAGATATTTGAGAAGCGGTTTTTGGAGTGGAGTGAGGATGTGAGGCCTTCTGATTTCATCTTCATATTGATCCATAGTATTGAGAGTATTGAGAGTCAGGTAGATGTAGATAACTTTGGAATAGTGAACTCTTGAAGTAGATAAAGCCAAATAGATAATATGTTGTTGTTATGATTAAGGTGAGTTCTTTGTTGATTCACATCGTCTATTGTAACCTTGAGAAACACAAGCTTGTTGTTGAAAGTGTTGGAGATAAAATGTCAATTTCAATGTCAATGTAGTTCATTTTTAATGGAAAAAAAGAGTGTGTGTGGTTTCTCTGGACTGGGGACTGGGTGAATGATCTTTTTATGATTAAGAGCTCTTTATTTATAAGAACAAATGAAAAAAAGCCAGATCCCAGGTTCAAACTAGAATTCCATACAGATTGAGTTAAGTGGGCAAACAAACAGCAAAACAGGGTTAGAAGTTTTGAACCAGATGCTACAAGTATGGATGATACCAGGTACCATGCAAATTCCAATTAGAAATCAAATTGGACCTTCAGGTACCTGGACAGAATTTATCTTGGCTTTCGAAGAAATCATAAATGCATGACACCAGTCAAGAGAACTATCCCAAGCAAAGGTAGTTATTTTAACAAAGCTGCTGATAGTAATGCTCAGACTAGTAGTACTAATGCCCAACCATCTACTACTGAGAGAAAAAGGAATAGATCTTGTAATAAATGTGGTAGTACAGATCCTACACGTGTTTGGAAAACATGTAAAGGGAGGAGTAAGGCTATCAATGCAGTTGAAGCTGAAGGAGAAGGTCTAGATTTGGAAAAAGCAGGAGCTACAGATGTATTTGTTGAATATGATGATATCTACAGAGTCCAATCACTCTACTGATTTGAATGTTGCAGTTATTGAAAGTACCTTTGACGGTGCAGTGGATATAGCACAAGTTCAAGCTGAAGCCGAGATACCACTTATTACACCTATTGAGGAAAGTAATAAACCAATCTTGGATGCCAAATTGATCAGGTGTAAAGCAGCTTCAGGGAAAGTGCACACAATAGAATTCCATAGTTTGCCTAAGGTAATTATGCGGAATTACTACTTGATAGGCAAGCATCTTTCCCAGTGGGGGGAACCACTATCTTGAGAAAATTGTACCGGACTGGAAGTTGAAGTTAATGCCCTTTAATGACAATATGAAACTTTCAGGATGTAGCATGAGTCTGTTCCCATTAGGTATTATCAAACTGGAAGTTCTTCTTCCTCATAAACAAGGAGGTATCTGGATTGATGCTGAATTTGTAGTTATGGAGAATTCACACAAAAAAATTCCATTCTAGCAGATGAACATTTGTCAATGTACGCAAATGATATTTTTCATAGTAAAGATAATTTTTTACATTTGTTAATGATGTCAAAAAGAAAAAAAAATCGACTTACCACTCCAGAGACCATCAGGACTACAAGTCAAGAAAGAAAAGTGAATGAGCTTGATAACTCTCAACCCAAATTGGATAAAATCTCATGTGAGAATAAACCAGATTTCATGAGTAAAATCAATGAAGAAAAGTTTAGTCCTACACTTACAGCAGGAGAGAAAGAAGAATTTGTTAGTCTGGTCATCAAATACAAAGATCACCTTGGACTAGGAGAAAAAGAACTAGGTACAATTGAAAATGTTAAACTTACAATAGAAAAGCCTTATCCTCCAATATTGAGGAAAACTGCTTCTGCGGCTAGTCCCAGAAATAGAGTAGAGATTGAGAAACACATAGAAAAACTCCTGAGACTAGGCATGATCCAAAAAGTAGTCAGCTCAGAAGAAGTGGACATTACATCACCAATCATTATTGCTTGGCATAATGGTAAATCAAGGTTGTGCGGAGATTTTGGAGCTCTAGACTCTAGATACACATACCAAACCAGATGGACATCCACTACCCAGAACTCAACATGTGCTTACAAACCTGGGTAAAGTACAATTCATTA
>KZ121078.1:1701-19891 GCA_002157025.1 Melampsora abietis-canadensis | reverse complement strand
AATCCTTGTTGATGAGTTGAAGGTGGTGGATCCAATCAAAGAGGTTGGTGATGTTGCTCGCGCCGCCCGCTCACTATAGAACTACTTCTCTGTCATAACCAATAGTTTGAGTGCATAGTGAATTCTATTGGTTTTGACAGAGATTTGACAAAACCGATAGCTTTGGGTCCAAATAATTGGGTACAATCACTTTTCACAGAGGCGACTGTAGTCAAAATTGGAAAGAAGCCTGGGCTTGGGCCAAAACTGAGTTTTGCCGGACTTTTGTGAGCTTTACAGCAATCTAAGCTTAACTGAGTTCCTCTGCGCGTTCGCCGCGTGCGAGGGCTTAACAACAATCCCACTTGCTTCACAAATGACACCGAGCCTGGATTTTACAAGATTCTATGTGATCAAATCTGATCAAATTTATACTTACCCAGAGAGATCTGGGACGAGGTTTGAAACAAGGCGTGCCAATCTGTGCCAATATGATCTTAATTACTTCCACACATCCATCCATCAGAATGAAAGAAAGGCCCGCGTACATTTGAGTCTGCGCGGCGGGCAGACCGGTGCATGAAAGAGCCTTGGGCTGGAAAGCCAATTCGGTAGAAGACATTGAAAACCGGCAGGGGACCTGGCAGGAGACCGGTTCGGAAGAGGCGAGGATATAATCAACGCCTGGCGAAGAGAATGGATAAGATTCGTGATAGTAGAGCTTCCTTCCATTGATCATGATGTGTGATAGGAAGCTCCAAAGATTTCGATGCGGGTTATTGGGGTTCCAAATCTTCAGCAGAGCTCTCCATTGATGCGAAAAATGCTGAATCAGGCATATAGATTAGTATTAGAAGCATTTATGTAGTTGGAGAGATGTGAATTGATAGGATAAGTAATTAGTCGAGATTTGTCAATCAATGAGTGAGTGACAACTGAGGACAAAAAATCCCAAACACCAAAAATTGGGAATACGACAACAGCTTCATAAGCTGGAAAATATCACAATCATGAAATCCCACTCAATTGCACACACCACTTGACTGACCTGTTCCTGGCTATGGTGACGTCTTGCCCTGAAAAATAGCGTTTCATCAAGTTGCGCAAAGAGTTTTGATCAAGGCTTGTCAAATATGTTGAAAGCGTATTGACCTACGATAAGCTCGGAGTCGCATTGCATCCAATTTTCATGTCTGATGAAATTACTTTGACATGTTCCCAGTATTTGATCTCTATGATTTTTCAATTTTGAAGATATTGATGAGCATTTGCTAGAACACTGTCTTCATTCTTTCATCCACGGCTTCTTGATTCCCCCACGGCACCTTCCTTGTAGCTTAACAAAACTCTCTCTGCGCGGCCGCGTTGCTTCGTTTAGCTAAAGCGTGTATGTTTTTAACATCTTGAGCGTGTTCTCTGGGGAAAGATGGACAGGTGTGGATCTCTGGAGTCTGCAGGTCGCGCGGTCCTCCAATTGCGCACAGCAGTATCTGCCTTTCCACCGCTTCAACTGCAAAAATAGGGTCTAGAGAACTCCAGACTATGTGATCCGATTTGCGATAGATGATTCAAAATTCACGATTAGATAACTCGATTTCTGCATCCCCTCAAGTGATTGCAATAGCAAGACGAACTAGATCAGTTATTTAGTATCGTGCTTCAGTCAGTCCAAGATGACTTTTTTTACAAAAACAATGAAAACTTGATTAATATCAATGACCACCCTTGTGATTTAAAATTAATCATAAAAGAACGTATCTAACTCCTCAACTTTTTCAACGCCGGTTCCGAATCAATTCTTCATTTTCAACTTTTTGCTGGACTTTCGAAATTCAACTTTCTATCCTTCTTTTTTTCTCACTTTCGTTTTTTCCTTTTGCTTTTCGGTTTTGTAAGAAGGATTATCGACTAATTTCCGAATCTTACACCTTTTTAAAGCCTAGTTTGCTTTCATTTTACCTTATTTTGTGATTTATACATTTTTCCCAGGTGGAAATTGCCTCTGAGTTTTTGTCAAGTTCGTTTATCGGATTCTTCGTTCAACCTTGGAGATCGTTATACCAATTTCTTGCTTTTCAACACGAAATAGTTCAATCTCATCCTTTCACAAGCTTCAACTTTCCAGGAAAAGCTTGAAGACTTTTTATTTCATCTTACTTCATATCCTCAACATATATAACTACCTCGGGGAACAAGCCTGATATCCTCCTCCTCCAACCAAGTCATTGTGAACTTTTGTTAATTTTTCGCACCATTAATCAAGTTCTTCAAACTTCTCAAATCTTGCATCACCTTTCAATCTCACATCGCAATCACAACGTCATATAGTTACATATCTAATTTTCAAAAATGTATCGAGCTGGAGAGATTTCAGTTTTATATTATACCATCTCATTCTCATTAATGCTATCAATAAAATCTTTTCCAATCATGAACCTTAGAAGAGCCTCACACTCAACTTCAAGTACTCCAACAATGCATATCACAGCATCAACGACTTCAGATCAATTAAATCAATATTTATCATTTCCAAATCCTGGTGATTTATTACCTGATTATTCCTATGCTGGATTTAATGCTAGTTCAACTCCTATACCAAATGTCCAAAATGTATTCATAACTCTACAACCCAAAGATGACCAATCAGACCGTACTGAAGAAATTCAAGCGGCTATTAATCAAGCATCTCAAATTCCTGGTGGAGCCGTAGTTGAACTTGCCTCTGGTGATTATTGGCTTTCGAATGATTGTCCTATTCGTTTACCTTCGACTGTTGTCCTGCGTGGTGATCCCACTTTAAACACAATCTTACATGCTACTGGTTCGCCTCGAAATTTGATCGAGTTTGGTGATCCGAAGTCAACAGGAACTCCAACACCCTCAGATGGAATGAGTATCATAAGTGATCCATATGTACCTTTAGGAGCTACTGATGTAGAATTGAATGACGCAACTGGTTTCAAGGTAGGGCAAAGTGTAATTCTAAATCGCAATGTCACAGCTACATGGCTCAAAGCAATGAATATGGATGACTTATTTCGAAACGGCAAGCACGAAAATTGGTTATCAGTAGGAACAGAAGTACAACAAGAAAGAGAAATCACCTCCATCGATGGAAATCGGATCTCTTGGACTTTACCTTTAACAGATCCAATAGACTCAAAAATGTCAGATGACAATTCCACTGTTATTGCTTTTACTCCCCCGGATCGAATCCGATTTACTGGGATTGAAAATTTAATTTTTAATCAAACGCCTTCTGCTTCGCATTTACCTGTTGGAACCAAGACTATTTTACCTATCATGATCGGCTCTGCTGAAGATTGTTGGATCAAAAATGTTCAGTCAATCGGATTCATTGAATTTGCTTATTTTACTGTTTCAAGCAGAAGAGTTACAATGGAAGATTTCGTAATTTATAAGGATGCGCCAACTGCTAATGGCGGGAAAGGTGCTCTACCTCTTGATATTACGCTTGGTGGATCTCAAACTTTATTATTACGTGGTAAAACTATCGGGGATCAAGATACTGCTTCTTATATCGTTGCTACTGCAAAACTGGCTATGGGACCCAATGTGATCTCTGATTATTCTGCTTTAGGTAGTACTCGTCACGCAATTGAACCACATCAACGCTGGAGCACTGGTCTTCTAGTTGTACGTATTTAGTCTCACTTCAAAAACCCCGATTACATGCTAATATCTTCTTCATTCAAATCTCATCTTTAGGAACGTGCTAGAGTAGGTCAAATCAATTTAAAAAATCGCGGTATCTTAGGATCTGGGTAAGTCATCATTTCCTTGAAACATCCTTTCTTAATAAACATCCTTCCTAACACACTTTCGTTTCGTATCTTCTTTAGTCACGGTTGGACAATGGGAGCAGGGATCATTTGGTCATCAATAGCTACAAAACTGATGGCAGAAGATCCACCTACATCGAAAAACTTCATGGTGAATTCAAAAACAGTTGAAAAACTTACAGAAGAATTAAATCAAGATCCTTCATTTGATTTCAATGATCCTTGGACTAGTCTTTATCAATTACAATTAAAGGAAAGGGTTTCTGATGATGTTGTCAAGCAAATTTTGGGTTATTGATACGAAATATGTTTTTTTGATTTTCAAGTTGTTTTGTCAGAAAGTGCTTTAAATGAATCCAAACACATAAAAGCTGAGCAAGCATTTTGTTGCACAAAAATTGAACTTTGCTCCGTTTGTGATTACAAGATCGCCCTTTAACACAATAAGCAATGCTAAACATGAACTCATGATCAAGAACATCTCCTTGATCCAGCCATGCAAAATGTTTCAAAAGCAATGGGTTGACTTTTTACAAACTAACAACAAAATAAATCAAGAATCGATCTGGAATTACTGTTGTGATTTTACTCAATGAATCACCCTTTAAAAGATCAAGATCATGGTTTGATTTAATGTCCTAGTATGTAATCAATCAATTCCAAGAGGTAGCCAACTCTAAGAAACACAAAAAGCCAATAAAAATCTAATGAGCCACAAATTACTGTGGGGACTTCATCCAATCAATATGTACCAATGTTGTAAAATGATTACCACAGATGTCTCCTCTGATGAGAGCAATAGGCTTTAAGAAAACACTCAACAAAGAAGCTCAAAGTTTGAAATTAGTATCCCCAGATGCAGCATAGGAAGCATCACCTATACCTTTAGCCAATCTCACACAGCTTGCCAAATTTCTCCCACAAAGCTCTAATGGACTGGGACAAGACTTATAAACCTGCAAGCCATGTCCCTGAGATTGTATTCATTGCTAGAAGTAACATGCTTGCAAATTGCAAAGGGTTCCTTGTGAAATAGTCCAAAGTGCCCCGTGGCACCTCTGAATTGCAGAGTATCAAGTACCACAGTTCCTGTGGTGTAATCTGGGCGCAAGCTGGAGCCTCAAAAGTACTACTTGGCCATCCCATCTGCACTAAATCCTCTCTTTAGAGGTCCACTAGCTGTAGTTTTAATTTGGGTCAGGGATCTGACACAAACCTGAGTATGACAGGGCTGCCCCAGGGTCAATCTGTTACAATCTGTGAGAGAAGGGAAAGATAGAGTTCAGAACTGAACCTATGAACTATCAAATCCCACAATCAGAGTTCAAACTCACCTTTTACCCAAGAAGTTGAGAGAATATCTTGGATGAGGAAGGGAGACTCTGTTTGTTTGAGGTTTATCAGTATTTTTCTGAGTGATAGTACATAGGTTGAGAAAGATGATAAAAAGATGACAATCAAACAACATAATCAACACTACACATGTAAGGTTAAACAGATGGGAAATGAAATATAACAGAAAGTTCTGAGTGTCAAGCATGTGAAATGTGAAATGAATTGAATTGATACCAAAAATTCAACACAATCCTGGCCTTGTGTAGACCCAAGTGCCTCTAAAAAATGCACAGGGCCTACTAGCCCAGGCTCTGAATTTTTGGTCTCACACAAAGCACTTGATGTAGGAGAAAAAAAGCTTAGAAAGGGGATAATCTTGCATTTCAAGTCAAAGGAAACATTGTATAAAGGCTTTGAGTAAGGCCCAACTTGTAAATGAAAGAGAATGTGCAAGCCTTCCAGCGGAAAAGTGGCTAAGAAGGTTCAGCAGGCCCTTCCGGGTTGGGCAACCAAGGTACCTATGGGGAACTTCCAACCCTCACCAGGTTGGTTTTGAGAGCCCTGGGACTGGTACTGTCAGCCTCAAGAATATGCTTGGGCCTAGTCAGTGGGCCAGGTCTGTGTCACACCCTTAATTTGCATGTATGAAAGGGTTTACAGTGTAGAATCACATGTCATGGTTGTAGACAGGTTGAATTTGTGGTCATTAGACACACACACTATCCAGAAAGATCTCTTTCTTCACCAAGAACCTCCAGTTGGAGTTAGAGGAGATTTATCTATCTTATTTCACTTCTCATTTCTCTTCATGTATTCACTTGTAGTTGCATAGAGGCTTATTGACAAGATGTCTTTGGTTGGAGCTGGAAACAGAGTTGGGTTTTGAATTTTGTCATGGAGCTAAGCTCCAGATCCTTGCCACAGTGAAGACTCTACTTATAGAGTCTTACAGTTTGCCAAGCTGAGACTGCACCATCCATTTTCCACCTTAAGCTTTGGCCAAGAGTTGGCCAGGATGAAGCTGACTCCTCACAGAAGCTTTATAAAACCTGTTGCAATAAGATCATGGTGATGCATTCACATTTACATATGCTTATGCCCAATCAATAATCATATGCTTCCTGGGGTTGTTTTAGATTCTCTGGAGACATTCAATAGACAGGCTCAAAGTCTCACAATAAGTATCTCCAGGTGCAGCTTGGAATCCCCTGTGGATGCAGTGAATCCAAAACATTTTACCCAATCTTGCGCTCAGAACTTTGTGAGATGTTTCATGAAACCTGCTGTACAGTGCATATTCTGCAGGCTGAAATTGGGAGAAAGTATGTTTTCCTCACTCATGCAGTCTTAAGTTCCTTACCCCCTCTCATTTTGTTTCATAGATTATAAGAGCTGGAATATCTCACTAACATCAAGGGATTCCACTCAACATCAAATACCCTTTGAACTATTTCAAGACAGTCTCTTTGAGATATCCTATTCCAGCTGGAACACAATGCACCTTCTCACTGTATGTTTGTGTGCCCTTTTTGTTTCAAGCACAGGGATATCATGTTCACCAATGGAAGATGTCTTAAAGTTTGGTATCATGGATCAACATACAAAAATCATGGAAGCTAAAAGTATATCTCAGACTCCAGTCCGATATTTTAGAGAGTTAGATGATCAGCAATTTCAATCTATTCCATCAGGTGTCATCTTTCATCAACATGGACATCATGATATGAAATCTCAAGAATACAAATCATCTGGCAAAATCCTGCCATTTGACCTCAATGTTGACCAAGATCCTGTTGCTGAAGGCTCTGAATTCAAGTCTTTGACTCAAGAAGATATGATGATCAGATCTGCAATGGAAACTGATGGTTCTCATAAGATTGTGAGAGAAATTGACTTGAATCTCCCCCTTGAGTGTATCAATCACCACTGTGTTGTCACACCTTCCACCCCAACTCCAACACAAGGAGATATGAGGCTTGTAGCCTCCATAGATCACAATGGCTCATGGAGGACTCCACAGAACTTTTCACACAGTAGAAATTCATATACTCCCCCTGATCCTCAAAGCACACTTACTCTTAGAGAAGACACTCAGAGAATGAAACAATCAGCTATGCATGAAGGTTATGTAGAAGATGATATGGAATGGGATGACACTGATAAATCTTCTGAACTCAATGAACCTATTTCATCTTCCAAAGTTGAAGAACCACTTTCAGCTCCTCAGAAGGAAGTCATTCAAAAATCAAAAATCAAGGATCAATTTCTTGGACCTCAAGAGTATGTGTTTAAGAATACTGGAAGATTGAAGAGAATGACTAAGGGAAGAGTCAACATGATTGAAAAAATGTGGTATGCAATGCCAAGAACCAAGGATTTGGCGCAAGCAACAAGGAAAATTGGGATATGGGCAGCACGCTTGGAAGACCTTTACTTTGGGACACAAAAGGTTCACCCATGGGTTCAATCACTATACAAAGACATGGAGTTCTATAACAAACAATTGCATCCAAATCTAGAAAATCATCTAACAGACTTGGCAAAGAATGCAATCCAAAGGGTCTACAATGAAGTTACAATGACATTCTTTGGTGTTCTTGTTTTACTTTACCCACATTCAAAAGATGGACAGCACACATCAATCACCAACAGTTGGACATTCATCACTCATCTACTTGAGCCATGGAGGACCATTGACTGGCACAATTCTTATAGATCACTTTCAATGGTATCAGATGCTTTTGATATCAATGATAGCTCTTTGCTTCTGACTTATTCAATGAACTTAGGAAAGTACACAACTGCATCACTGAAACTCATTTGGCAAATGACAGAAAGATGGAAATCCGAGTTTTCTTACCATCCAAGTGAAAAAATTGAGAGTCTGTCTGATTTTTGCAGGAAGCTTCATGTAGCACTAAAGAAGAATGGGGCTTTTCCAAACACTGAGATCACCTTATCAGATCCCTCATCTCGCTTGGAAACTGTTATCCCAAGCTCCAGTGGTCAGTCCTTGAAAGAAAACAGCCCTTCAAAGAAATATTTGACTCATGGCCAGAGTATCACAGCTTGTATTGTCCTACTCAAGAAAGCTGGAAAAGAAGCTCTGAAGAATTGTAAGAAATTTGCATTTCAGAATATTGAAAATGTATTCAAGAACATGAAAACAAATGTACAAATCAATCAAGTTGAATGGCCAATGGAATTTGAAAAGTGGTTTGAATCAGCATTTAAGAGGACAAGGAGAACAATCACTTATGGTTTCATTGGAATACTTCAATCACTTCATCCTGTCCAGGAATCCGTAGATGGCACCAGCCCTGTAGTTGCAGATGGTTTGAGGTTTCTGGACAAATTTATAAAAAACTGGGATTCATCAGATTTTTCAAAAGCCTTGATCAACAAAAAGCCAAATGTGGAATCCTTGCCTGTAAATCATGACCCAAGTGTATTACTTAGTTACCTCATCAGATCAAGAAGCAAAAACTATGCACATATTTCCCCCTCTGTTTTTTGGGGACTTTATAAAAATTGGGAAGCGTGCACAAAGATTATTTTGGAAAACAAAATTCCAATTCATGATTGTGAAAGGTTTTGGGTTGTCATACAAGAGAGAATACTTTCACAGAGCAAGGCAAATCCTGTATAAGATGAACCTTGATTTTCAAGCAGTCAGTCCTTTTCATTCTTTAACTGTCAGAAGTATTTTAGTCTACAGAGAATATATTCATTTTTACCACAAGGATTTCTGATGTTGCACAAAAGGTGAGGTGTAGTTGTTACTAAGCTGTTCCTACAAAACAAACCACATGTATCTCAAAATGACATGCATATAATGATCAAACATTGTAGTCATTTGTTATACATAGAAATATTATTGATCATGGTGTGGTATATGAAGATGTATGTACAAAGAAGGTTATCAGAAGGAAGGAAGCTTTCCATTTTCTCCCTTTGGAACCCTCTTGTTTAACTTTCATCATGATTCAAGGTAACCTAGGTAACAAAAAATGCATAATTTTAAGGAGTCTTTTACCAAACAGCATGCAGAGGTACACACATGGTGTCTGTGAGGTCATCAGGCAAGAACCCCATTGCCTATTACCTCACGGTCTGCATATGTGGCATAATTGTTTCAAATCTCCTTACTGCATCAACAGTTCAATTAACTCACTCTGAAAGTCTTGTGCAAATTGGATACTTGAATCATATTTTAGATATCTGAGGTACATTCATAGTTACCAAATTGCACTCCACAGCTCTGGAATGTTACACATACTGCTTGTTCATCCCACAAATTACAGAGTGGTGTCTAATGGCAAGCATGTTTTGTTTTTCTATGTCTGTTGCATTTCGAGTTTGAGCAGACAAACATCAACAACTTGAGCTTCTTCAAATAGCTCATGATTTTAGTGTTTTAAGGAAAATGTATAACTAGGATCTTTTGAGCATATAACTTTTTTTGGGAAACGTTTTGTTATGAAAGTGAGTTTTGTTTGGTCATCACTCCAATATTTGACATTAAACTGTTACAACAAATTGAAAACCATAAAAAGTCTAGAAAGGATAAGATGAAACAGAAGTAGGAAGAGCCCAAGATCTAACTAAAGCAAATTCTGAATCAGCTTGACCAACCAAAGACTCAATCAAGTCTAAACATTCAGTACAATGTACTTCAACTGAAGCCTTTTCTAGTTCAGTGGAAAAGAGTTGTTTGATGTTTAAATTTGTTGAAGAATTCCATGATAATCTTTTGACTCTAGCGATTGAAGGTTTCCAAAATGCAGTTAATTCAACCTTTGAGCAATCTTTTGATTGATGATTGATGATCAAAGGTAATCTTAATTGGTTCAAGATTTCACGAGCCTTTTGCCTTCGATAACTGTGAAGTTCAGTCTATTGTAATTATATCCTATCAATTTCTAGACTTTACAAGCAGTTTAGTAGATGAGTAAAGGTACTTACCAAAGAATCATAAGCTTCACTCGAGAGGAGACACTTATGCTGTGGAAGACTAATATCCAGTGCTAGTGTAGATTTAGACGCGAGCTTTGCCATCCACTTGCATCCGTAGATCTCAGCCAGTGAAAAAACGTGAATCGGTTTGAGCTTGTGGTAGGCGCTTTGAAGGGATAGCATCAAGTCAGAGAGTAGAAGGTAATGATAAGTCAAGAGGTAATTTGATGAATACGATCATAACACATTCATCCTTACCCGATTGCGAGAAGACATCGCCGTTCTACATGCTCAAGCTCATATCGGCTTGCCACCGCCTCCAATACACCGACTGAAAGGATGGGTAATCAAATTAGTTTCCATGGACAAGAGGTATCAAAGGGCAGGAATCCTTCTGAAGGGATTTCGCGGTGGAGATAAACCAAGAAAACGACATGCCAAGATCATCAAATTCATATCCAGAAAGGTCCGGGACAAGCCTTGAATCAAGACATGCTAGGATAATCTCAATAACCTCTTTAGACCCATCCAACTGAATAACAGGTAAGCCCGCGTAAGATTGGATCTTAGCTCGATTGGTACGGGTGAGGAGCTCGGGTTGGAAAGCCAACTTGGTGGAGGAGATTGCAAATCGACAGGGAACGAGGTCGGATGAGGCTAGTATAAGATCAACACCTGGTCTTGTTAACGGATATGATTCGTGATAGTAAGGCTCGCTCGCTTTGATTTTTGTAACAGGCAATCCCAATGCACGCGAGGTCTGAAGCTGGGTTTTCAGATTTTGAGAAGGACTTCCCACTAAACCGACAGATGTAAGATAAGGCATGATAAGCATTAGGAATGTTTTGTTAAAGGAGTCTGAGTCAATGAGTTATTGGTAGAAATTTGTAAATCAATATTCAAGATCAAATCGAATGATACACAAATGGTGACAAACCTGCAAAGAGCATGGGTGACTTTATGGTTTTCAATATGACGATTGGAATACCTGCATTGGTGTATGTAAAGTTCTTCAATGTATGTCATTTTGCATCGCCCTTGAAACTAGAATTTCATCAAGGCGCGTGAAGGTTCCGATCGTCTTCAAAAAAACGCTTGGTGACCTGCACTGAACTTTCAAACGACCTGGAATATCTACTTTGACTCAATTGTGCGAAAAAAGTCTAGAGCATTCATAAAAGGTTGAACAATCGAATTACGGCTGTGTTAAGCCATGTGTACCCTGTATAAATGCAAAAAGGCTCATGTGATGCCCTGCCATATGCACGCGGCACTGGTCTGGTCTGGTTTAATGCGAAACGCGTATCTGAATAAGATATAATTGAAAAGTTCTTTTCTTAAGGGTTCTGCCTAACTTAACTAAGTCCCTCGTACAGAGGTTTAACATAGCAAGCGATGCCCGAGGCACGAGGGACTTACGGGAAAAGAGGGAATTTTGAATTTTGGCACGGAAGGTTTTGATTTTTAGTAGATAGATCCCGATTGCCATTTGTTTTAAAAACTGGTCAGGGAGAAGCGCCTGCTTCTTAGCAAGAGATCCCTCTGTTCAGAAATGTCAAAAAAAATCGGGCAAAAGTTTCCCTTATGATGGAACCATCATGCTCGTGAAATTTGAGCCTTGACTATAGTTGAATTGAAATTCAGATTGACAATACAGGTCGCAGCCAGCTCTCAACTTTCATGAGGACCATGTTTGCCTCACAAGGGAAATTTCTCCCACAATCAAGTTTTGAAAGTTCTGAATAGAGAGATCGGTCAGGAAGAAGGCTGCGCTTCTACCAGACCACTTTTTGAAAAAAACGGTAATTGGAAATTTGGCAGGCTGTAAATCCGAGATTTCCTCTACTAAAACTGATTGCCTTGCGTGCCAAAATTACATCTTTTCCGATAAGCCCCTTGTGCCTCGGACATCACTTGCTATGTTAAACCTCTGCACAAGGGACTTAGTTAAGTTAGGGGTCCTACTAAACAACCTCTGAGCTCACACACCAAGTAGGCACTTTTTCACAGCACCTACGGGTGTGGGCGTTGAGATATGGCGCCTACAAATCAAGTTTAGGCGCCATTTTGTGTTTGAAAGCACCTGCTAGTACAATCTCCAAAATGAATCTAGGCACTGTAAAAAGGTGCCTATATCTGGGAATAGCTGTAAAGGCGCCTATGGACATGTAGGTGCTGGATTTCAGTTGCTATAACACCTTCTCGGAGCAATTTTGAGTTGCAATGAGGATATTTAAGGATTTGAAAATAAATTTGAGCTGCAATGAAGGTATTGAAGGACATCAAAAGCAATCTGAGTTTCAATGAGGATACTGGAGGACAGAAGACCCTTTTCAAGTTGCAACAAGGATATTGTAAGAGGGGAGAAAATTGAGTTCCAACAAGGGTATTGGATGATGGAGGACCATGTTTGAGTTGCCGGAAGAATATTGGAGGACAGAATACCCTGTCTAAGTCGTGAAAAGGATATCAAAGGATGGAGGAACCTTTTTGAGTTGCAGAAAGAATAGTTGAGGAGGGTGGACCCTTGTTGAATTGCAACAAGGATCTTGCTGAGGGGAAGACCCTTTTTGAGGTGCAACAAGGATATTGGAGGCCGCAGGACCCTTTCAAAGTTGTGAAAAGGGTATTTGAGAATAGAATACCTCTTTTGAGGTGGGGTTATGGGAAGACCAACATTGGCAGACAGGGGTCTTCTGTGCTCCAATATCCATTTTGCAACTTGGAAAGGTCTTCTGTCCTCCAAGATCCTTGTTGCAATCCTAAAACAAGTCTTCCTTCCTCCATTATCCTTCTTGCAACTCAAGACAGATCTTCTGTCCTTCAAGGTCCTTGGTGCAACTCAATAAGGGTCTTCTGTGCTCCAAAACCCTTGTTGCAACTTTTAAGAGGTCTTCTGTCCTCCAGTATTCCCATTGCAACTCAGATTGCTTTTGATGTCCTCCAATATCCTCATTGCAACCCATATTGCGGTTGAAATCCTTAATCAGCTGACTTCTTTTAGAAGAGATGCAGCACACCTTACCACACTAGAATGCTCAGAATGACTGATCAAAACCATGAGAGTTTCTAGATTGGTATGTGAATGTATTTTGGTTGCTTGATTGTCAACTGTGTAGATGGATGGTCATGCGCAACCATATTCTGTAGGACTCATCAGCTACCCAAACCAATGTGGGGAGTGGCCAGTCATCATTTTGGTGTGTTTTTCACACCCTCCATTGCCAAGGATCTTGTATTGTAATCAACATCCTAGTTTTGATTTTTAAAAAGAGAGGAAAATCTTGGAAAATTCCATTTGGATAGTGCATGGAGGAAAGTTGTTGTCAATTTGAAATCAAGTGAATACTTGATAAATCACCCTTTTGGCTCTGCCAGGTCAAATTTCAGACGCTTTCATCAAACTTCACTAAGTCCCTTGCTGGCAAACCAAGTCTGCTCCAGAAAGGGACTTATGTGTAATGTCAAAAAATGGTGTGCGATCTGCCAGGGCTTTTTGCCCAAAACTGGCCTCCTTATGAATGTTTTTTTACTGACTTTAACTTGACCTTGTCCCAATAATGAGAAACATGGGCACAAGTCCTCTCTACACACTGACACTTTCTATTTTGTGATAGTGTGAGTTGTTCCAAACACATATATGTGTGAAAGTCTTGAAGTGTTCAAAGCCAAAAGTCACAGTAATTTGAACTACTTGGGGCCTGAAATTTCAGTCTTGGTGTACATTTCAAAAACCAATTTCCATACTATCTCCAGAACCAATTGAGCTACTGGGACTTTGAGACAAGCATATCATAGGCAGAATTCCGGCGCATGTTTTTCAATACTGGGATGAGAACAAGTTGAAATCATAAAAAAAGGTTTTATAAGGGGGCCAGTTTTTGGCAAAAAGCCCCGGCAGATCTCACACCATTTTTTTGACATTATATAGGTGTAAGTCTCTTGCTGGAGCGGACTTGTTTTGCCACCGGGGGACTTCGTTATGTTTGCCCTCTGATCAAGTTCAAACCCAGCTTGTTGATTGAGATTGCTTACTGTTGAATCAACTCGAGCTTGGTTTACTTTCTCCAGTCCACGAGCTCTTGGTCTGCACGTGATTCTCTTCCTCAGCCCATTGTGACAAAGACGGACGTAAATATGAGCGAAATATTGAATGGAGACCAATACTTTGGAAACAGACAAAATATTATTGGTTTTCTTTAAAAAGATATGCAGGGATCGCTCTGGATGAGAGCATTCCAAAAGTTGAAAAAATGAAACAGTTGATGTCTTGGTATATACATACCCTTTTGGAAAAAAACACAATCAAAAAGATCTCATCGCCAACATATTTACCTCCGATTGGAAACTCTGAGGCAACATCGGACACAAAACCTCGGAGAAAATCTTTCCAAGGTCTCGCTGCGAGGTGTTTTTTTGCACTGAAAGATTACTCGGATCAAAACCTCGGAAAGTAAAGTTTTTGTGCGATGTTTTATGTCCGATGTTGGCTCCCATTTTCCAATCCGAAGTACATATGTCGGCGGTGTATGCATGGAATGCGCTCGCCGTGTCCGTGTAGTGTTTGCTCCTCAACGAGCGCGCACGAGTTTCCTTGCTGCCTCAAAGGGAAGTGGTGTGCGCCTGTTGAGAAGCAAGAACGATAAGGACCCGGTGGCTCGATGAGAGCATTCCAGAACTCCGATCGGCTGGTTGATACGATAGTTTTGAGGTGTAGCAATTGTTTTGGGTCTGAATTATAAATGGCCAACGAATTGGCTCGACGCACTATACTTAATTGATTTTTGGTAAAGGTTTGATTCTTATTCGAAAGGAAAACCAATACGATTTCATTTTTATTAGGGATGATTTTTAAACAATCAGAAAAGAAATTGTCAAGAAACGAATAAGCCAACGATTAGTTTTACATTCAAAGAAAACAAATTTCAATCTATCTGCAGGCAAAAGAAAAAAATCCTGTAAAACGATAAAACAAGTAGAAAGTTAAAATGTAAAGAACCAACTCAGACGACCATCTTAACATCATTTTTCGAATCCGATTCCCCAAACTTAAACCCATCAATCGAGTTCAAATCCAACATCCATCTCTTAACTTCCTGCTGAAGTTCAGCTTTCAAAACCTCACACCCCTCGATCCCAATCCTACAAAGTTTTTCAAACTCATCAATATTCAACCGACTTTCGACCTGGATCAAACTGATCTTCGAACTCCTCGGTAACGTAGCAATCGTCAGGGACGGTAAATCTAGTTGTTCTAAGTTGGTGATATCTAGTAATGGGAGATTCGGATTCGATAAAGACGCAATTGAGATCGCGACGATGTAGTCTTTTATGGAGATTCCTGAGGCTATCAGGCTTAGGGAAGTAGCATTGATTGCAGCTTGTAATAAACCTACCAAAACCACCAGCCAAATTAGAATCTCAGTCTTTTAAAAATTCACAAAATTGTAAAATTTTCTTGGGGGTTCGTTCGTAAGAATGACAAAAACTTACCACCATCTTCTTGTAAAACTTCAATAAAGATTTCAATCACACTCCGAGGATATAAATTTAACATCACCACACTCTCGAATGTATTTTGAATAGAGAAACTCAAGTCCATCAATCGTTTATCCGTCTTGGAAAGTTTTTTTCGATCGGATTGTGAAAAGCTAGTCATGTTGACATAAACTTGGATTGATCCCACATTTGAATTCGTGGTTGATTTGATGGTAGATGAAGATGATTTGGTCGTGAATTCTTTAGGTCCTGAAACTGATGAAGTCACCTTAGTTAAGCCGTGTGAAACGATGGATGTGCCATCTAAGGAATTTGGTGAGGATTTCAAGATCTTGAAGTCGATTTGTCTGAGTTCGTATGGTCTTCTGTTGTCTTGTCTAAGTCCTGCTGATGATAAAATTTCGATTCTTGACTAGTGTTTTTTTTGGGTTGAACAAAGAAAGATACACAGTTTCCTGATCATCAGTTTTTCTTCCTTTTTTCTAGTTTGAGGGTCGAGTAGAACAACTTGATAGAAGACGTACCATGTTGAAGATGATGATTCAGTGGATTGTTTGAATGTTTGAAGAAATTTGAATTAAGTAAGTAAGTGTTTGAGATAATATCAGATGGAGACAGAGATCGAAGGTGTTCAAAAAATCAAAAGAAATGGTAAAACCTCTCTAAACACATGTTCTGAAGCAATATCCATGAAAATACAGACTCATTGTATATGTATGGACTTCTAAAAATCACGCGGACGCGTGAGGGGACTTCAACTTCAAGTTGATGCTTCTCGCGTCTTCATGATATTCGGTGAAGCCTTCGCCCTTGGTGATTATTCACACCACCATTGATTTCGTACTTCCAATGAAAAACTCCATAAGATCTTGCCCGTTTGTATGAAAAGAAAAATCTGCATCAAACATCAAATCTCCCTTTACCATTTTTTCCATTCATTTCTTATTATGTACCTCCTTTCAATCTTTTTTTCTTCATCTGGTAATCACATACATTCTCAAAAAAACAAACCTTTGTAAAAGACCTTTCTTTTTTATCAATTTAGAATGTTTTTCTTTCTTTGTTTGTTATATTATCCATCTACGCAATAAATTAAAAAACACCCTCAAAAACACCCTCAAACCACACACAGACACACACAGACATATGGGTAGATGGAGATGAAGAAAATTTTCAAAAAAAAAAGAAAAGAAAAATGACACGAATCCAAGTTTCCCATGATTGAATTTCAATGTAAGAAAAAGAATAGTACCCAATTGTAAACCATATAACACATCACACCAAAACCGAAGAAGAAAGAAAAAGCCAAAAGTTCAAACCAGAAATATATTTTTCTTCAAAGAATCAAATCCTAGCCAAATAATTCTGAGGACATAATCCCATTTGATCCTCCTCCTCCTGCTCAATCTCATCCGATGAATGCTGCTTCTCAAACCCCAAGACCTTCTCCACAAACCGACCATCTTCATCCAATTCGCCCGGAACCTTCCTAGCAATCACCCATCCATCACAGACCACCTTACAAACCCTCAAGATCTCGCCCTCACAGATCCCCATCTCTCCCTCCCCCTCCGCCACGAAATCATACAGCGCTACCCACAGTCCTGCTTCTTCCTCTTCCTCTTCTTCTTCGAGGTCTGACGAATCCAAGGCAGATCCGATGGATGGTCGTCCGATCGATTGCAGACTCTTGTCCAACGATTCTCGCCGTCTCTCGATCTCTTCTCTCAGCCCATCCTCGTCCTCTTCTTCCGGCTCATCCTCCGTCGGTTCAGCGCTTTCACTGCTCATGGTGGTAGTCCATAGATGAGCTTTCTTACTACCCACTCGTACTCCGTCTTCTTCGTCTTCGTCTTCCGCTGGTAAACATAACGAAGACTGGAAGCGTGCTTCTAATCCGTCCGTGTTCATCGAATGTCTTGGGTTCCTGGCATTCGCTTTCATGTGTTCTGTGTGGATCGTGCTGTAATGTCGGTCATCGGTTAATGGAAACCCGAAATCACGAATCAAGATCGGATGATGATGTTTTGGAATCAGGTTCGGATCAGGTATCCTGCTCGAATCAATCATCGCACTAGAAGCCGATCTTTTTCGAGTTTGATGGGGTTCCGATCGGTGTAAAGTAGGCACGGTTTGTAAGCTTGAAGACCTTCGATGATGATAGACTTCACTCGTCTTTAAGCCTTCTTGATTTCCGCCATCTAGGTTGATCAGATTCACATTAGATCTCGGTTGATTTGTACGTGATTTTCGTTCGGAATGGCTCGGTAATTTCAGTGGTAAGTAATGGGTTGAAGGCGGTGGTAAGAATGTGCCGGATGGGGACGGGAAAGGGGGAGGTAGATGTGATGAACTTAGTGCTCTTGGTCTGGGTAATCTGGTCTTGTGATTGATGGATGAAGATGATGAGGATGATAAGATTTGATCTGGTTGTTGTAATAGATTGGTGTTGTTTTGATGATGATTAGATTGATTTGATTCTTGATGATTTGAATGATGATGTGGTGAGATTAATGCTGAGATTAATGATGTTGATTTTAAGATGTAATTGTTTGATTTAGTTGTGGTGGTTGTATCTGTTGGTAGTGATAATGAGAATCGAGTTGAAGTTGAACCTG